>JZLH01S0044380.1:45823-59801 GCA_001188425.1 Eucidaris tribuloides
CTGTGACAGTCGACGGGACGGAGAGCTGAACATGTACCTGAAGGGGATCGATCAGGGGACCCCGCGGGGTGATGTCACAGGAATCAAGGTTAGCGTCCACCACGTAGGTCAGTGTTAGCTGTGTATCATGTGTCATCATTGCAGACATTGCAGAGACCTCAAGAAGTATGTGCGACAAATCTCTACCTTCGTTGGATACCTGTGGTAATCATAAGAACGGACACCTTAAGAAGTACCTGAAGGGGATCGATCGGAGGATCCATCCGGGTGATGTCGCAGGAATGAAGTTTAGCATCCACCATGTAAGTCAGTGTTAGCTGTGTCATTTAGTCAGAATTCTAAATCTTGTAACTAAAAACTACAAGGAATAACCCATCATCAATTAGTCCCGTGGTATAATCTGCCATATACCGTGACAGTCGACAGGACGGAGAGCTCAACATGTACCTGAAGGGGATCGATCCGGGGACGCCGCGGGGTGATGCCACAGGAATCAAGGTTAGCGTCCACCACGTAAGTCAGTGTTAGCTGTGTATCATGTTTCATCACTGCAGACATTGCAGAGACCTCAAGTAGTATGTGCAACAAATCTCTACTAAGGCTGGATACCTGTGGCTATCATAAGAACGGACACCTTAAGAAGTACCTGAAGGGGATCGATCGGAGGATCCCCGCGGGGTGATGTCACAGGAATCAAGGTTAGCGTCCACCACGTAAGTCAGTGTTAGCTGTGTCATTTAGTCATTCTACATCTTGCAACTAAAAACTAAATTCCCCCTAATCATCGGACAAGAAGAATAACCCATCATCAATAAGTCCCGTGGTATAATCTGCTGTGACAGTCGTCGGGACAGAGACCTCAACATGTACTGCAGGGGATTGATCAGGGGATCGATCCGAGTGAAGGAGAATCAAGATTAGCATCCACCACATAAGTCAGTATTAGCAGTGTATCATGTGTCCTCATTGTACTGGACAAAGGGAAAGAAATGAATGAAAAGCAATGATGTCCAGTATGAGTAAATAGCAACATGAAGTTCTTTCAAAGATTACAAACTTAAGCTCAAAGAAGCATAGAGGAGTAATAAGCAACAACAGCTCCATCTACTATAGACTAGGAAAAAGAAAATATTAAACTCAAAGGTTGAAATCATCGAATTGTCAAAAGAATACGCTGAAAAAAATCGCTAAAGCGTAAAAGATGACATAAAAATACTGTTAACTCAAAGGTTGAAATCATCGAATTGTCAAAAGAATACGCTGAAAAAAATCGCTAAAGCGTAAAAGATGACATAAAAATACTGTTAAAGGACATTGATGCATAAAAGGGTGGAAGTTGATTGGAAGAAGAGACAACAAGATCTCTGTCAAGGTTGGTTACCTGTGGCCATCGTCAGGATGGAGACCTCGACATGTACTTAGACAGGATCGATCGGAGAATAGATCGGAGTGGTGATGAAGGAATTAAGGTTAGCGTCGACCACGTAAGTCAGTGCTAGCTGTGTATCATGTGTCATCACTGTAGACATTACAGAGTCACCAGGACCTCCAGAAGTACTTGAAGGGGATCAAGTGGAGGATCCATCGGGGTGATGTCACAGGAATCAAGGTTAGCGGCCACCACGTCAGTGTTAGCTGTGTCACTTAGTCATCTTAAATCTTGTAACTAAAAACTAAATTCCCTCTAATCATTGGACACGAGGAATAACCCACCATCAATAAGTCCTGTGGTATAATCTGCCGTGACAGTCGACAGGACGGAGAACTCAACATGTACCTGCAGGGGATCGATCGGGGGACCCGGCGGGGTGATGTCACAGGAATCAAGGTTAGCGTCTACCACGTAGGTCAGTGTCAGCTATGTATTTTACTTCGTAAGTCTCAAAAGAGACTATGTGAGAGCCTGCCCTTTGTGCATGTGACCAATTCGTTCTTCGCGTGCATTGTGACCGGAGGAATTTCTGTCTGACCACCAATTCCAAGCATAAAATTCAACATTTCATTAGGGATTATTGCAGTTTGTATTCTTTTAACGGACCGATTGATCCTGCGGGGTAGTGATGCCTCACAAAAAACTTTGTTGGAATCGAAAAAATCTGGGATCTAAGGATTCCAAAAAACTTTCGTGAATACCATCTGCGCACGCATGTCAATTCATCTACAGCAGCCCTAAAAATCGGTCTCAAAATTCACAATTTTATCGCCAAATGAAATACAAGACAGAGGGGAACAGTGTAGGCAGAAAATGCAAAAAAGATTGCAGGACATGAACAACCTAAATTTGGACAGTTGATCAGTGAGGGACCAAATAAGGCAAATCATGGAGAAAGAGGAGGACAGGTGAAGGAGAAGTGGGATAGCCTGACTGAAGCTGCAGAGAAGACGAGCATGCGAGAGATTTTGAAGGAGCTCATTGCACAAGAGAGAAAAGGTGTGGGAGGAAGTTTGATAAAGATTATAGGACTTGGCACACATACTCTGAAATATGATTGGTTTGGAATATGGCGTGTAGTGGGTGTAGAGATTAACTTGGAAAGTCATCACCCATTCCTAGTCCTGCTACGGTGCTGAGAAGAAATTTGTCACTTTGTCTACAGATAACGTTGAACTATAGGCATTGGACTCCTTGATGCTCCAATTGTTTCGTGTTATTTTGTGTGAAATTGTTGATAATTCTTCGAGATGTACCATGGCTGTACTGCTCAGTTATGCTCGCGTAATTCCTCAAGATTGCCTTCGAACTATCATTTTCACCGTTGTTGCAATTTTAACATGCCGTTAAACGGAAATACTGCAAACGCCTTCAGCAAAGTTTAGACACACTTCGAAATTTCAGAGGGTATTGTAAGGCGATCACACCAACCAGAGCCTACCAGGGTGTCACACGACACACAAACACAACTTGAACTAACTCGTGAGTACAGGTTCTACTTCACAAATTCGTCCCTTTTCCTCATTTGAGTGTTGAGTATTCTGTTCTCATTAAAAGTAAGATTATATATCTATTTTGCTCTTCGTATTAGCAGACGGAATAGTTGTTGCATAATAGAAAAAAGATATTGATTGAGGTGTGCATTGGCGTAACGTGGGTCAACTCATTGAGGGGGCACCAAGTCACTCACCCGAGTATAGATGTACAGTATAGGGTTTGATTGGAAATTTTTGTGTTGAAGTGTAAAAATTTTCAGTAATGTTGTTAGAAAACTACAGTTTTTTCTAGGGCTGAGTCATCCCGTTTGATAAAATTTCTGTTTAAACGGTGCCCATAAACGGATTACACGATTTTGTCAAGTCGGCAAATCGATGTCAAAAACAAAAGTCGGGAGTTCGGTCAGTTCGCTTTTTCAGGGTCGGACATTATTAGCGGTATTATTAAGTTCTGTATTAACACTAAAACAGATCGTCCTGAGTTCGTTTTTTAGGATGAGAAATTATTAGCGCTATTACTAAGTTCCGTATAATAACACTAAAAAAGATCGTCGGGAGTTCGTTTTTTAGGATGAGAAATTATTAGCGATATTATTAAGTTCTGTATAACACTAAAAAAGATCGTTGGGAGTTCGTTTTTAGGATGAGAAATTATTAGCGCTGATATAAACTTTCGTATCACGCTAGAAAGGATCGCGGGGAGTTATTTTTTAGGATGAGAAATTATTAGCACTGATATTAAGTTCCGTATCACGCTAGAATGGATCGCGGGGAGTTCGTTTTTAGGATGAGAAATAATAGCGCTATTAGGCCTACTAAGTTCCGTATCACGCTAGAAAGGATCGCGGGGAGTTCGTTTTTTAGGATGAGAAATAATAGCGCTATTAGGCCTACTAAGTTCCGTATCACGCTAGAAAGGATCGCGGGGAGTTCGTTTTTTAGGATGAGAAATTATTAGCGCTGATATTTACTTCCGTATCACGCTAGAAAGGATCGCTGGGAGTTCGTTTTTTAGGATGAGAAATTATTAGCGCTATTATTAAGTTCTGTATAACACTAAAAAAGATCGTTGGGAGTTCGTTTTCAAGATTAGAAATTATTAGCGCTATTATTAAGTTCCGTATCACGCTAGAAAGGATCGCGGGGAGTTCGTTTTTTAGGATGAGAAATTATTTGCGGTATTATTAAGTTCCGTATAACACTAAGAAAGATCATCGGGAGTTCGTTTTTTAGGATAAGAAATTATTAGTGCTGATATCAAGTTCCGTATTACGCCAGAAAGGATCGCGGGGAGTTCGTTTTTAGGATTAGCGCTATTATTAAGTTCCGTATAACACTAAAAAAGATCGTCGGGAGTTCGTTTTTTAGGATGAGAAATTATTAGCGCTGATATCAAGTTCTGTATTACGCTAGAAAGGATCGTGGGGAGTTCGTTTTTTAGGAAGAGAAATTATTAGCGCTGATATTAACTTCAATATTACGCTAGAAAGAAATTGAGAAGCTTGATTTTGGATGTCTTGTTTTAGAATAGAAAAAAAGGGTAAAAATGAGTTTACACGTACACGGAAATTTGTAAACGTTTACACCCTCTGACGGGCGTGTAAACGTTAAACGGGCGCTTCGACTCAGCCCTAGTAGCACTTAAAGAAAATAATCACGACAGCATATGGTTTCAAAATTTTTACAGAAAGAAAATTGAGAGCTATAATTGCACTTTCGGGCATTCTAAACTTATTTTGATATAATTATCAAAGAGAATTTTGCATGAACTTACATATTTTTGACAAAATTATCAATTAAGTGCTTTATTTCAAACTTATTTTTCTTTAAACAGGGGCTGATGTATACCTTGAAATGTGTAAACCAGTTGCTATGGTTGCACTCAGTTGACCTGTAGTGTGACGTCACAATTCTACCACGAAATATGAAACACATGTAGTAGATATCTTCTTGCCGTTTACTGCCGTTTACTGCCGTATGCAGCATTGTTGTTAAAATCATGCTACAATACGATTACAAAATTGGGAAGACTAAAACTTGCCTAGGAAACATTTTTTTAGCCCGTGATGGAAATTACAAATTCCTAGACCATCATTTTCACCATTTCTTGATATGATGCACAACACCGGGGTACAGTTGTACCCTGGTGTACCGTGTTGTGCAGTGCCCTCTTGTGTCCAAAACTGTAGTTTCTTCGGTTATGATCACTGAAATCAGTGGTTATGATGCAGAGGCTGTGCAAGTGCATAACAAAAAAGCCATAAACTTATGAAAAGTGGGGTAAAAATGAAGCTAAATTTGTTATTTTCACACTAATCACAGAACTTTTACATAATTTTGTAACCCAGGGTACAGTGCTAAAAAAATATAAATAATTCAACAAAATGGCGGATTTCTAGTTGGTACCCCGGGGTACCATTTATGTCATCATACAGTATGCCCAATTTTTTTTCACAGGGTTTCCAGCATTTCAAAAAAACAAAATTCCCTGATTTTTCTCTGATGAATTCTCAAAATTCCATAATTATTTCAACTGAATCCCAGTTTCACCATATCCATTCATCCAATGGAGGTTGTTTTGATATGAAACAAAATATGGCAGAGTCTGACTGACTACTTTTGATTTTGGGGCCAATCAAAATTCCCCGACTTTTTCCTGATTTGAGGCACTTCTATCAAATTCCCTGACTTTTCCCTGACTGGAAAAAAGTAAAATATCCCTGATTTCCCTGATGAGCTGGGAACTCTGTTTCACCTCGTGTCTATAGTATGGACAGAAGTAGAGAAAGCTGGACTTCTGAACAAACAAACTTCTCTAATATTTCCCAAATTTGAGGGACTTTCCTCCAGTTCATTCCCTGAGTTTTCCCTGACTGGAAAAAAAGGGGGAAGTAATTTTCCAGGTCTTCCCTTAATTGGCTGGGAATCCTGTGTTAGTATTGCACATACCGGTATGTGTCACACAATAAATCATCATGTGCCTATTCAAAGGCAATTAACTGTATGCCATATACCTATGCAAAGGCCGCTAATGTACGACACAATGAGTACAGTTAATGGCCTTTGCACAGGAACACGACAAACAGTTAACTGCCATTGCAGAGACACACAACAAAATACAGAATTACAAAAACTAACTGATGTTATTGCCTTAGTCTATTTACTCTTTGACTTTCTTTGCCTCTTTTCTCCCAACTTATTCAACCTCGCTTCCATCTTCCTCTGCAGATTGGCCTTGTGGGCGGGGTCAACCACTCTCTCCTTGACCCCACTCCCGTTCGTCACGACCTTTGACTTCAACGTCTGGTGCCTGACGTGGTTCCGTGCCTCCGTCTCACATCCGTGCACCTCCGGGACGTGGTGCTTGAAGCAATAACGCCTCGTGCAGAATTCGCACTGCAGCCCCGATAATGCTACCTTCTCCCGACAAGTCACGTAATTGCACACCGTGTCGCGTTTCACCGCTATGGCAACCAACTTATCAAAGTCCTCCTCCTGGGTCTGTTCCAGCGCATGCTTCTGTTTCTTCTTCTCCGATTTGCTCCCGCGATTCTTTCGCGCGGCCCCGTTCTGCCGCTGCTTCTCGGCCTGAATTCTCTCGCACTGGATTTCGTGCAGGAACACGTTCCCGGCGGGGAGCATCTTCTTACAGATCTTACACTTCAACAAAACCTCGTGCTGACCGTCTCCGTTATCAGACGCTTTTGTGCAGTTTGTTTGTTTTTCTTTTGTTTCCTCCACTTCTGCCTTTTCCACACTACAATTCACACTTACTCTTTCGCTCGCCTCTTCATTTTCGTCGTCCTGATCAGCATCTTCCATATCGGACAAATTCTCCAAGAGATTTTCGTCCCTGATGTCCTGCGCTAAATTCTCAATCTCTTCATTCAAGTTGGTGTCGGTGCAACCATTATCATTAGAGGGAGGGTTATTTTCCTGAGGGGTAGCCCCTCCAGAAGGCTGAACTGGGAGATCATCCTTTTCCTTTGTGACAACGATGTGCCGGTCTCGTGCCTCCCCTACACTGACATGGTACAGTCCAAGATTACCTGCAAGCTGAAAATCAACATGATGCAAGATTTGATTAGTGTCATTCTCTAATAGTTCAGCTGTCATAAAATCATGGACATGAAGTATAGAGACAGTGACTTTCCATTTAAAAGAAATGGTATTTTCCATTTCTGAAAAACTGTAATTCCATTTCAACTTGATCTAAAAATGGAAATTCTGTTTTATCATAGAAAACGTACAAAGCAAAAACATGAATTCTGTTTTGCAAAGGTGAATTCCATGAATTTTCACATGAAAAGTAAAGAACCAAACTGGAGTTTCCATTTCAATTTACTGGTAAACAGAAAATCACTGTCCCTAGAAGTACCTTGAATTAAATTGAAATTTACAAGATATATTGGATCGAAAAGTTATATTTTTACTCTTCCTTTCCTACAAAATTGCTGTAATGTATATTTTGCAGAAAATTACAAAAGTGTTCAAACCTAAAGCTGCATCTTCTCAAATCAATGATTTGCAAGTTACATTGTTTTACCACCAAAGGGCCGAGTTCTATAAAATGGGACACATTATGCAATACAGCATGTTAGTTGCATAAAGACACAAGTCATTCTCCACTGGATTTTCCATTACCTCATGGATGACGAAACGTTGATGCGAGTTGAGTGAAGAAGGAAACTCAAGAAATCGTTCCTCGGGTTCTTTCTTGAACTCAGACAGTCTTCGCTTCATCTCGTTTTTGAATGTGGCATCTTCTTTGCTCCTGGAAAATGAAAATTATTTGTGGAAATTAGCTGGGAGTTCAATCAGAAATCAAACATTTTCAACAAAAACTTAGAGGCTTTGCAATCATCTTGTCTTTGAAAGTGGCATCTTCTTCGCTCCTGAAAGATGAACATTATGTTTAGGAGATCTAACAGAAATCACACATTTTCAACAAAAAGTAACGGGACTTTGCACCCACCTGAGAATGGATTTGATTTGCCTTTGTGGCACTGCCCAGAATATGACTGTATATCCCCTCCCTCACAGGATGATTCCAACATGTATGGACAAAGTTTTGATGTCAATTTTGAAGAAGCCAACAGAAATGACAATTGTCTTTTTTTCTCTGTATATGTACATGACATTGCCTGTTTTTATGCATTCTCATGAACAGTCTACTCTTCCTATTCACACTTGATTTGGAAAGGCTACAAGAATCTGTTATTTTATACTGACCTTTGTGCTGGATCCCATGACCCCTGACCTTTGACCTGATCATTTGGACCATCCCTCGTGCGTTGTTTGGGTCGGGCTCCATCCCTGGTACGGTAGCTTTTGGCACTGCCGCTAGGTGTGGATGGCTTCTTGGCTTTGAAGACAAGGTGTGCTGGTCGGGGCACATCCGACGCAGAATTTAACACTGAAGAAGAATCAAAGTATCAAATGTTTAGAATAACATTTAGCATGATTTTTGATAACTCAATAACTATACATCAGATTTTATTTTACATGGGATATATAACTGAACAGCATCCAATTTTGCTGAAGGTGATTTGAACATAACATCATCAACCATTTTTGTGATATTCATGCTTCTTTTTGAAGTTAAGTTTCAGATAAATATAACATGACGTAAGGAGCAGGACCCCAACCAACCTAGACGACATACATACCTTCATTATATTCAAACGCGCTGCGGACTTCGCCATTGTCATTCATGTAATCTAGAAGACTTTGAAGAAAGGGATGCTGGCCGACCGTTTGCGAATCACAGACCACCGCTAGATGGCGCCGAGCACGGGTGATGGCGACATTAATACGACGGTCCTCGGTGAGAAATCCGACCTCACCTGAAGTAGAAGTAAAGGGAGACAAAAAGGTAGAAATATCTATGATAGATGATGCATGACAAAGCATAAGTCTACAGATAAATAAAAACATTACCCATTGACTGCAAGTTGACAGTGTAGAAATTACATCATACAGACAGAAGCAGATATTTGTGTTTGTCAGTCCAACCATCCACATCTGTTTGTGAACAGGCGCGCCCATCCCTGTAGGTCTAGGACAATTCCCTCAGAGGATAACTCCCCCAGAGGACAGCTCCCCCAGAGGAGTTTAACTTGTAATGTGTCAATGGAACAATTTTGCTTCACAAATTGTAGGCCTACTTAACCGGATGTACCCTGTGTTAACTCAATGGGATTTTCAGAATCTTGGAGGCAACGGGTTAAGTGTGAGTACAGTGGTCTCCACTTAATGGTGTAAGCATTTGCAAGCCGTTTTTTTACCCATTTAACAGGAGTACCCTATTATATAGAGAAAATTTAAGTGAGAAACATAAGTAATGTTTTGCTAAATTTTACCCATTTAAGAGGAGTACTCCTTTAAATGTTACCCCATTATCCGGAGACCACTGTAATATCAAAAGTATGACAGTAATACAATTTGTCCTTTCATTTTTATAGATCAGAAGGACATCCCTCAATAAATCACTCATAAAACTAGTAGGGTTGAATTCAATATTTTCCTACAAATAGGAAATTTTTATTACAGCTTTTTGTGCAGTGTGAAAAACATGTACATTTTTTTACACATTTTGGGTTATTAATTGACCCAAAATCAAAAATCAGAATGCTATGAAAGAAAAAATTTTATGCAAAAAATAAACTATTAGTTAGAACTACCAAGTAATTTTGGTATAGGCTATACAATAATTTAATTCAAAATCTAACAGTAACTATAATTGCAAACAAAACTGAGTTTCTGCCTTAAAGGTAAATGACATGATGGGAGGTAGTCCTCAACTTGGGCTGAAACTACTCTAGAATCAAGTAAACTATGCAAGGATTCTCCTGTGAAAATCTTGTAGTCAAACGTTGACTCATTCGAAAATAACTAAAGTCAATATCCCTCGTAGCAGGCAAACCTGCCGTGTGGCTATCTATGGGTCCTATTCTTATCGTGGCCCGATAGAATTAATGTTCATGCTTGATTCTCCTTAAGTAAACAAATTACGGACAAATCGCCCCAGGTGGGAGATCCACCCCTGCTAGTGTATAGTTGGTATATATCTCAACTCATTTGGTTCTTGAGGCATTTTCAAGTGTTCCCAATCATGTCACCAACCTTTAACCTGTTGCCTACGGGAACTGGATGTGCCCTGTGTAAACTCAATGGGATTTTCAGAATCTCGGAGGTAATGGGTTAAATAAGTATGAGTACAGTTGTCTCCACTTAAAGGGAGAAGGCGCCAGCAACTAACAGGCATAAGTTAAGAAATAAAGAGGCATTGAGAGTATTGTGAGAATTATGGTATATGGTGATAAAGACAGCCTAAATTAGGGCTACTGTGTGACACTCACACTCAGCAAGGCCCTATAAATTAGTTAATTTGTGTTTATTTTATGTCTTTGCAAGCCTTATCTTAAGATAAAACTTGCAGAAACAGTCATGGGCGGGAGGAGCTTATCGATTCAAACAGTGCATACATTACTACGGCGTGACTAACACACGTCGGGTGGCATGCACCGGTCATGCTTGGTCAGTTTCAGCAATGTGTACGTGCGATCTGATTGGTTGGCAAGAACTCAAATGTTTTCTTAACTTATGCCTGTTAGTTACCGGCGCCTTCTCCCTTTAATGGGGTAAGCATTTGCAAGCCGTTTTTTACCCATTTAACAGGAGTGCCCAATTATATAGAGAAAATTTCAGTGAGAAAAAAGTGTTTTGCTAAATTCCACCCATTTAAGAGGAGTACTTCTTTAAATGTTACCCCATTATCCGGAGACCACTGTAATATCAAAAGTATGACAGTAATACAATTTGTCCTTTCATTTTTATAGATCAGAAGGACATCCCTCAATAAATCACTCATAAAACTAGTCGGGTTGAATTCAATTTTTTCCTACAAACAGGAAATTTTTATCACAGCTTTTTGTGCAGTGCAAAAAACATGTACATTTTTTTACACATTTTGGGTTAATTGACCCAAAATCAAAATCAGACACTATGAAAGAAAAACTCTTTTATGCAAAAATTAAACTATTTGTTAGAACTACCAACTAATTTTGGTATAGGCTATACAATAATTCATTTCAAAATCTAACAGTCACTATAATTGCAAACAAAAATGAGTTTCTGCCTTCTACATTTTGTTATACAAATTTATTTGATACAGATTTTCCTATACACCAGTGTATTTAATACAGTGATACTAACCCCTGTTAACCAATGAGATCACTACAGCTTCTTTCTCTCTACCCTGAAACTCATCCACTGACTTGATTTCAAATCCAGGGTACTTCCCTGACAACATCAGCCTCAGGTGGTCTACTTGGAGGTTATTTCCCCTCCCCCTCCTACCCCCTTCTCACACCACCTCCCCTCCCTTCCCCCTCCTACCCCCTCTGGAACCACCTCCCCTCCACTCTCCCTCCCCTTCTCCCCCCTCCCACACCACACCCCCCCAGTTCTATGAGGGTTAAAGCTGTTGCATACTCCAAGTGATATATACATGTACCCCTATATCAACGAACCAAGGAGATCACTACTGCTTCCTTCTCTCTGCCCTGTAACTTATTCACCGACTTCCCAGGGTACTTCCCAGCCAACCTAAGCCTTAGGAGATCTACTTGAAGGTTATGCCCCTCCCCCTCCTCCTCCCTCCCCCTCCCATGCCCCTCTTCCCCCTCCCTCACCCCTCCTCTGTCCCCCTCAGTTCTATTAGGGTTAAGTTATAATGCATTTCCGGTGATACTTACCCCTGTCATTTGATCGAACCAAGGAAATAACTACTGCTTCTTTCTCTCTGCCCCTGAAACCCGTCCACCGACTTGATCTCAAGTCCAGGGTACTTCCCTGACAACCTCTGACTCAGGTCTACTTGGAGGGTATGTCGCCCCATACCTCGCCACCCCTCCCCCCACCACCCCCGTTCTATTAGGGGTTGAGTTTGTCGTGCACTCCATGTTGATACTTACCCCTGTTCATTTGAACGATAACCAATGGAGATCACACCGCTTCTTTCTCTCTGCCGCTGAACGACCATCCACGACTGATATCGAGTCCGGGTACTTTCCTGACAACTCTCAGCCTCAGGAGAATCTACTTGGAGGTTGTGCGGTGCAATGACTGCAATCTGTGAGCCGAGAGCACCGCTGGAGAGAGGTTTTCCGACACATGAAATGCACAAGATCTGCTTCACCTGTGATAGGAGCATAAGAATGGTAACAATGTGACCTATGTTTTTAAGATACACTGGAGTACTGGATGATGATGGAAATTCTCTCATTGGAGTTTCCTATTCGTTGTTTGCCACGTTAAAATATACATGTACATGTATTACATTTGCATTATAATATGGGAGGAGTTCACTTCAAATCTAATTAATAAATATGATTGGCAGTTTAAACAGATTAATTTTCTGTTGCTGGTCCCAGCATTGACATATTCACAATTAACCCTTTCCATTATAGATTTCTGAGTTAGTACTTTTGCCATCATAATTTGTGTACAAGTGTGGATAAAAACAGAGTGTACTGTTGTTTTCAACTGCTCTCTTTTGTACTTCTGTACCAGAACCTATCGGAGCCAAACTCAGGCCCTCAATTCTGCTTGGTTGAAAAAGTAGGAGAAAACTAAGAACAAAATGCTCCAAACAGTAGAAGAAAAGTAGGATTTAATCCACCAAAATAGCAGGAAAGTGGATATTCATAGGTACTGTTTGGAGTAGTAACCCCGAAGAAAATGAAAACATGCGGAATAGACGGAAAAAAATCTAAGATCTGAAATCCATAGAAACAAATTTTCCTTCACAAACAGGTGTGTACTCTCAGCATCAACCTTTATACTACTAAACTCCAAACAAATAATAAAAGTATCCCACAGGGGTTTTTTTTTGACAAAAAGTAGGAAAAAGTAGGAAAATAAGGATTTTTATGGGGAAAAATAGGAAAATTAAATCTTCACAAAAAGGTAGGAAAAAACAGGAAAAGTGGGACCAGTTGATGGCCTGTAGACTTTATTTTGCTTTGTGACACCACACTCCAGAGGGACCTAGATCAGTTACAGAACAACCCCTAACCATAACCCTAAGCCAGGGACAATACCTGGAGTACATTAGAAGGTCCAGGCTAAAGTTAGCAACATAGAATAAGTTAGATCTCTAAAACTTAGGATTGCCTACATACCTTCATTGCCCTTTGAGATCTCATCTTCTAACTCCAGTTCTGTGACATCACAGCCTGCTGTGTCAATCAACAGCAAAGCTAATGACGTGTCCTCATTCTCACTCACACCAGGGAGGTCTCTGAAGAAATAGAATTATATCTGGATACAATTGTATCGTATCTTCAACATTCATGCAATTTGGGAGGTTGCTCTTGAAGCCCTCACACATAAAACAAACACAATCAAAATCCACAAAAACATTAAGAAGAATTAGCATTTTTTGTCATTTCTTATGGATTTTAAATAAATATGTATAATTATTAAAATCAATGAATTTTCTAATTTGAAGTACAGTTTTAGAAGCCCCCACCAAGCCCTATCAGATTCAACAAACATAATCAAAATCCATTGATTTTGAAAAATTTGATTAAATCTGCATTATTAATGAATTTCACAATTCTGGGAAGTTTGGAAGCCTTCACCTACCTTTAGCAATTGGAGAAATCAGAATCAAAATTGGAAAAGAAAATAGCAGAACAGTTGCAAATTCAACAGTTTGAACACACACACATACAAACATACATACAGACACCCACACAGAGGTACATAGACAAACACACACACACACAATCACACATGGTACACACACACACACACACACACACACACACACACACACACACTACACACAGTACGACACACACACACACACACACTATTACTTTCTTTCTTTCTTTCTTTCTTTCTTTCTTTCTTTCTTTCTTTACTTCTTACTTCTTACTTACTTACTTACTTACTTACTTACTTACTTACTTACTTACTTACTTACTTACTTACTTACTTACTTACTTACTTACTTACTTACTTACTTACTTACTTACTT
>JZLH01S0044381.1:15559-30818 GCA_001188425.1 Eucidaris tribuloides
AGCTTTTTTGGGCACCTGATAGTATATTCGCATGTCAAATCACCTCTTCACGAGTATTTCAACAGAATTCATCCATTGTTCTCGACGAAAACTACATAAATATTCAGATTTTAAGCACGACTGAATCGACTTGTCGGTTGCAAAATGTTATCAGTAAGTTCAAGGGACGGAAATTGCATGTTGTCAGAGAGACCTTGATTGATAAAAAAACAAAAACAAAACCGAAACATAACCACAACCAACCCAACAAACAAGAAAAGTAAAAAAATCCAACAAAATAAAACAAAACAAGTCAGCAACGCACTTTTTTCTTATCGGATCGACCAGGTTGTTTGATTTTGGCTTTATGGTTACTTGTTTGATGTGCTGATAACTACGTAAATATTCCGATGAATGTTTTCAAATAATTCTCTGCTTAACATCGTTCTTCCTATTAAATGCAGATATCATTTTTGTGGCTTGAACACAATTGTTGCAGTTGACAAGAAAATTATTATAAACTGCAATTGCAAAGAAAATAATTCCAGCCGTAACCGGGAACAAGGGTGTTGAGGCTGTGGACGCGAAACACCTCTAAAATTATGAAACAAATTCTGGTCTCGAATTTAAATTGTGCCATGGATATTTATGATAATTGTGAAATCGATGGTACATGTATGCATGTATGATAGTAAAGCATACACCTCGTGATTTGTTTTAAGACTTAATTTTGCAATACATTCACGGATTTGGTCATCGAGAAGGAAGAATTAAGCCCTCCGATTTTTCAATGAATTGCGAAAAGAAAGAGATTCTTGAGTTATCCATCATTATGTGTAGAATTTGTCCAAGTGATTTTGATACAATAGACACAAAATTACAAAACAAACACATAGGAAGTCAATCTGTATACATGTAGGTCTTCTCACTTTTATTGAATGACAAAAAAGTAATCATCTTTAAGTAAAATTATAAGTGTTGTTGATACGAGTTAGATTACATAAAAGTGGATGTTTTGGGGGTCCTGATATGTTAATGATAACAGAAATAAAGAGATATAAAGTCTGCGAAAAATCTGTTAGGCTTTTGATAAGTATAAGAATAAGGTATTGCATAAAATAAATAGAAGGGTGCTACGCAAAAATTAAAGTCATCGTTTTTAGTTGTACGTCATAAACAAAACGAAGAGTTTTTTTTTTTAATTGTAAATAACGTGTGTCTAGCCTGCTTAATACAGTGTATTTTAAAATTAAAAGTCGGCGTAAACAAATAATACAGTAATGGACAACAGTTTTGGAATATGGTTATTCTTTGCATAGCCCTGTTTTAAAGGCATATTTCTTACAAATAATAGATTAATTACCCATGCAGAACATATTATTACAAGTTTCTAAGTATTACTAATGAGCTTCATCAGCGGGCGGCGCCAGGGTAAAATTTTAGGAGGGGTGAAAGTCCGTCGGGGAAATTTTGCCTGCCGAACAAATTTTTTACTAGCGAAAATCAAGCCCAACAGCGTCCGACAAAGCAGGACAGGGGGGCTGACGACGACAAAAGATTCTTTTTGCCCCCATTTTTGTTTACTATAGCAAAATCAACAAGAATAGGAGGGGGCGATTTTTCGAAAACAGTAAATTTCCGTCATTTTAGATAAAAGTCTCCACTCAGGACAAGAAACTTTTCCTGATATGATTGAAACTGCAATTTGTAGAAAAATATATTCCAAACTTTTGAACATGACTGTATTACGGAGTGTTCTAATCACTTCGCTCAGAGTCATGATCTTACATTTCATGAGAGGCAGGTCTAGCAGAGGACTCTAATCATTATCATAATTTTCTCTACAGTTTTCTTATAAAAAAAATACTGAGTGAAAAGAGGAAATAAGTTCTCTGTATAAAATAACCCATCCCTAAAAAAGCAGGGATAATCGTAAAGGTCCAATGAGGCGCCTTTTTGTGCAAACGTGTTCGGTCGTAAAAAAATCATGTGTCTCGTAAACAAAGCTAATTGTTACCTTAAAGTATGATAACATTATCAAAATTATGTACGTAATCAATGTAAGGACTTATAAGTATTGGCTACATTTACCACAGTTAAAAAAATCTGAGCCGCATGATTCTCTCATACTACCAGTGTCTTTGATGAGGTCTTAAAATGAAGCCCTGAAAAAATTGTATTTCAAAATGATTATTTAGTGCTTTAAAAAAGTGAAAATCGTAAGTTGACCAGATTCACTTGCCCATTTCCTCCATAGACTTACTGTGTTATACACCTAGGTTAAATAAACTCGCCCGAGTTTTATGTTTATTCATGTATAACTTGCTGGCAGTGTAACTTTCCAAATTTTGTATTCTAGGGTGATTATTTGTCAATTTGAACACTACTATGTAAGCTCCACAATGTTAGCCTATCACTTTAATACAGCTTTTTTTAAAACCCAAATTGCATTTAAATGTAATTAAGATCCTTGTAAAGTGCATGTATACGACCGTTAGATTTTGAATTGAATTTAAGTATTGCCTATCAAAATGTTCTTGAGATGAATGGAACAGACTATTCAAAGAGGTGGAGTGTGTTGAAATAAATTTATTCATATGACACTCTCAGATCGCAAAACTGATATCTTTAACAAACATGTCAAACAGACCATGGACTCGAACTGTATCTACTGCTTTCCGGGGTAGCGACACAATCAACAGACTATCCCTAATTAAGAAGTGACACGATTAACATTGGATCGAATACCCAGGCGTCTCAACTCTAGTTATGGTTAAAACTGATTTGCTCCATAAAAGCATGTTTTGTGATCCGACAAAACATAAGGACAAGGTCGGTAATGGAGGATGGGGCGCGGGGGGGGCGGGTTCCCAGCGACCGATTTGATAATCCTAAACGTCCTAATGTCCCTTCTAGGTTATCACTGGCAAATTGGTATGATGACATTTGTGAGCTGACTTAATTGTAAATTGCTGCAAATGTTTCATATTAGCAGGAATGTAATCCAAATGACGACATGTACGAGTAGGTCTGCGTTTGTTTCAAAAGTTGATCAAGCGATTTGGTGGATGTCGCCCTCAACGAACATACATGGCATTTGTCGTTTCCTTAAACGCTATATAACACTGTGGAGAGAAGTTAAAAAAAATGTCGAACTTTGCTATCTGACATATCTGACAGTGTTTGAATGACAAATAAACCTTAGAACACAAAAGTTTGGACAGTTATGCTGTCACTAGTTACAAATGTGCAGATACAAATTGGACATTAATTTCTATCAGGCGATAGGAAATTCTGCAACACAACAGTCTAATGGGGAAAGCTGGAATGGTCTCTCAATGATTTTACTTTTTAAAGCACTTACTAATCGTTTTAAATGCTAATTTTTCATGGCTGGGCTTCATTTTTATACCATGTCAGAGACACTGGTAGCATGGGGAATCATGCAGCTCAGATTTTTTTAAACTGGAAACACTGTTATACAGTGCCTATAATAGAAAACCTGTCTCGGTATTTTTGTCACACTTCCTAAAATAAAAACAGTAAACAAAACAAACAAAACAGTAACCAAAACATTAAAAGAAGTACAAAACAAAACAAAACAAAACAAAACAATAAGAAGCCTTAATTTAAACAAAGTGCAACACACACAGACACACACAGCACACCACAGCACACCACACACTCACTCACACACAGGCACACACGCACACATACACACACACGCACACACACAGACACAGACACAGATACAGACACACACACATGCACACACACAGACACACAAAAACACAGACACAGACACAGACAGACACACAGACACACAGACACACAGACACACAGACAGACAGACACACACACACACACACATACACACACTTAAGATTTACAACTTACGCTCTGGGTATCTCTCTCTCTTTGAATGTGTGCATGTGTGGCCATGTATGCGCGTATGTGTGTGTGTGTGTGTGTGTGTGTGTGTGTGTGTGTGTGTGTGTGTGTGTGTTTGTCGACACACTATCATAACGTACATGTATTTCTTCACAAATTATATCACTCAATCCGCATTGAGTCTACCGCCATCACAGACCGATATCTGTACAACACAGGAAAGAACAATAAAGGAAGCAATAAAGGAAGTCATAACAGAAGCTAGTATAGTCAATAACAAATCTATCATAAAGAAAATATGATACCGATGGTAGATTAATATGCGCAGCACAAGTAGCATCAATGTATATAAACTCCTTAAAAAACTTTGGAAATCTGAGTTTGGTGGATTATATCTCCCTTTTTGTAGTAGTAATCAATCCATGCTTGGTACCATCCGAAAGATTTTTTTTTTCAAAATGATATCCTACTTGTTCTGATTATTTCATCGGGGAAAAGGCAGTATTTAAAAATGTGACTTGAAAAGCTCCAAATGGTGATCATAAAGAGTTAATAAAGAACATGTTATTTTGTATGGAGTTATGTCTTTTGTCTTCAGCTGGTCAGCCATGAATAAGCAACAAACAAACGAGAAAAAAGTGTGACATTTAAAAACAGAACTCAAACTAGTCAGTAACAAATGGAGTAGCAGGGGCTCCTTTTCAAACTGACCAGTTGAGATCAAAAGACATAACTCCATACAAAACAATACGTTCCTTATTGACTCTTTATGACCACCCGCCGGTCATTTTGCAGATTTTCAATTTACACTTTATCCTATATTTTCAAAATACGTCCTCTTCCCCAATAGCGTAATCATACCAAGCACGGCACCATTTTAAAGAAATTAATTAAATAATCTTTCTGCTGGTACCAAGCGTGCCGTGATTGCTACTGCAAGAAGGAGAAATAATCTATCAAACTCAGATTTCCAAACCTTTTTGAGGAGTTTATATTATTCAAATTGCTTCTTCTGGTAAAATAAGTACTGTACGTGTTGCACCGCCACACATTTGGCCTTCCAAGAGACATAAGACAGGAACTGTACACGCTGTTGAAATGGTGAAACAATATTGATTATTGTAAAATATTTGCTAAGTCCTTAAAGAAAAGATTTAATACATACTTTCTTTAAGCGTTCGTATTGTGCGGAGTTGGAGACAGAGAGAGCTACGACAAAATGGTTTTAAATAGGTCATAACATGGACCCTGAAATCATGTGACGACAATATCGTTATCCGCATCAGACATCTGAGCTATCTCTGAAACTGTATTGCCTTCGTCTTTAATGCCAACGACACTGAGAGGGGAATATTTCCTGGTCTACCCATAGGCTCCCTGACCCCAATGACTTGCGTGCAGAGAAGGCATAAATAAAACAATTTTTACACCTTCTAACATCCAGGAACTATAGCTTACAGAAAAAGGAAAATATAAAATCTCCGTTGGCGTTGCTGCGCCGCACAGCCGCTCACACACGACGTGAAATTCCCATTTGCTTGCACGTAAATTTGACTTTACGCGTTCACGAGACGTTCGCGTCAATTGTACAAAACAGGTTTTGGATTGTTGTGCCGTTTTTTAAACTTCGGCGTTATGTTTAAAATTTGACAGGTTTGAAACTCCGTAACTTACTTGAGATGTTTTCTTTTCGAGTGCGAGTTGCTCAGGCTCAGCAAATGAATTTTCAAACGTAGACCTGTGGAAGTAACGTTGAAGCAGAGTAATGGGGCCGGTTTTGTTTGACAGTTGTTAACGTTAACTTATCGTTAGGATGTATTCTAACGTAGACGTCTGATTTGCACATCAGATCATTTTAATGATGGACAACTTGAATTTGAAGGTAACATTAGATCGAGTGTTTTTTTTAATTGAATTATCGTCAATATTTATCAGCCTACCTTAGCCTAGTCTAGGTTCTAACAGATGTCTAACGTTAGATTAGCCTTAACGATCTCATCTAAGTCTAACGTTAAATCTGACTATACATCCATCATGTTTGATTTTGATTAAACGTTAAATCTGTTAGACTACAAGTTAACGATATTTACGGTATTGGCTGTAACGTTACCATTACCGGAGAATTAATAGATCTGACGTTAGATTACCGGTACTCACTGATTTCGTTGCTGTGCTGTTCATAGTGACACGCCAGACTGACACTGATACTAGAGTCAGATCGCTAACCCTAATCCCATCACCCCACACCCCCACATCCCACTACCCCATTACTGTGTTCCCCACTACCCCTTCACCCCAATACGGAAGTATTTTCTGTTTTCTGTCACTAAGATCTTTAATTTACATATTCCTATCCCCACCAAGCCCCATACTTAATCAGAGAGCTTTTATCTGTTGTTACAATGGATAGCCAATTCCTGCGCAACCTAATTTTCACGTCCTTTACAAAAGTGGACAGTGCTCACTTAAAGTTGATATTCATAGGAAATTAAATTCAACAAATTTAGTTTACTTTATAATTTAATGAGTTATCTAAACATTTTATGCAGCTAACATGCCATGAAAGTGTGTCAGCTTCGGGTTTTATGAAAATAAAATTGCGATAAATTGACCCTCTCCCATCTCCCAAACCGGCTACAGGAAAGGACCTTTTGTGTGACGTCACACCCGGGTATACGCTACACGCAGCTCACGCGACGGACTGCGATAACCCATACATTATAGAGTCGTGTGTCGCTCCCATACTCTCAAACGGCTTAATATTGTTTTAATTGTTAATGTCTGACATACATTTGTCCTCTTCCGTGGTAAAACATATCCTGATGTCATTATTCATGTCATTATTGGCACGGAAATGGGGACAATCTCCGAAAAATTCGTGTTTAACTCACCCGTGTGCGCGAGAGCTGTAGGCCCCTATTCATGGAAATAGCTTGAAAACAACCCCTACAAACCCTGAACTTAGAAATTGTGTTCGAGAACTAAACTAACGTTACTTATTGTAAAATCATGTTCCGAGGTAGAATTTCCTCTGACATAAAAGAGTCTAAGTCAAACTGCGCGTGTAATTTAGATCTAACTACTTTGGGGTTGGCTTTGTTGAACTGCACGCGCAGGTAATGTAAATCCGCCAGCTATTGATCTGATAGAACCAAGCCCGCGCGTCCGGCCAAGCCGCTGGTGGCGAGCTCATGCTGCAGCAGATCAGCTAACTCCAGCTGCTAAAGAGCCTTATTACCGCCCCAAATGCATTACTCGCACATGAATCGTAACCCCAGCAGAATCGCCACGACTCATATTCCAGCTCGTCTGGAAATGATACGAAGTTTACGGCAGGCTGATTGGTCTATTTTTCTTATTATATATGATATTCGTAATGATTTAATTAATATCAACTGCATTCTTCCATGGTGGAAAGAGGTAACGTCTCCGTCTGATAATGTCAAAAGTGCAAATCGCCAGCCGACTCGGAACACTGACCTCCAAGAATAGCGCAATAAATACAGCCGTAGTAACACCTTGGAGGTCGGTCCTTTCCCCCTTTTCAGCGTTTTTTCCTCCACACAATGAATTTCGTAGAACATGTAGAACATTAAGTTGGAAATAATGAGACGTAAATTGCAAACGATGAGGTATTAGGCCTATCTTTTATTTTCATAAGGGAGAATAACACACAAGTTCAGGGTTGTCTTTCCAGCCAATACGCATAGAGCTATGTACCCGGAAGTTGCCCGCAAGTCCACACCCGTCTCTACGTCACAGCTAAAGGCCGTTTTCGGAGCGCAAACGAGCAAATTAGGTCCGCGAGTTGGGGTGATGTTTCACCCCTAATTTCGCTTTATATGGAAGGGTTATATGCTTGAATGACATTCAAGTTCATTGTACGCGCTATAAGCTCTCTGTAATATGTATATCGTCATATTTATGGTTCTTCTATAAATGCTCCTTTAAGCATAAACCAATTTCAAACTTTTTGGTGTCATATAAATGAAGAGCTTTCCATATATATAAACATTTTGGAAAAAAATATCGAAATAATTTTTAATTTGGAAGCCATTTCAAGTTTTTTTTTCTGAGACGCACTGTAGAAACCTATGCAAAATGTATACCGACGTCAATTTTTTTCGAGAATTAACCAAACTGCAGATTTCTTTTATGTCACAGGATAGGAAAAGACATTTTATATGCTTTCATAAAAAAAATATATATATATTTGCGATACTTTCTCGCTCAAAAATTCAAGAACCCCGATACAAGACCAACCACTCATTCCCGTGCTGAATGCCAAAACGCATTAATTCAATACCGCAAAGATCGTGCCATCCTCCAAATGTATGTTTGTTTGTAATTAGGATTTGATTTGTACATGTATATTTATGCATTTTATTTTCCATATCGCATGAATGATTTTTTTTTTGGAAATAGATACCAACAAACCAAAAGAGATTTAATTTGTTTTGTTTTTATCTCAGTATTTAAATCAACGCTGATTCAAACCAACAATTTCACAGCACTTTAAATTAGTTATCGCTGTCAGATCTCAACCTCACAAAACAATCTCTCTCCACAGCGATCTACTCTATGATATTTTCTCTGTTACACCATGGACCTACTAGTAGGTCCATGGTTACACCAATCATCCATATATTCTCTTTAAAAACGTCCATAAAACCTCCATTTTAGTCTACTCCTTTTCCCTTTTCCTGGTGGTACCATCTCTAACATCTTTCTCCCTCTGTATCCCACATCTCTCCTTTGGACACGTCTAAACTATCGCAATATTCCCCCTCTCGCCATATCCCTAAATCTTCCTACTTTCGTTCTCTCACTCATTAACCCATCATAATCTTGTCCCTTCTTGTCACTCCCAAACATGGGCGCAAAGAATTCTATTCATGTGTGTGTGTGTGTGTGTGTGTGTGTGTGGGGGGGGGTACACAACAAAAGGGTGTCCCCCACTTGAATAGAATTCCTGAGTGGATTTGCGCCGCTGCTCCCAAAGAAAATCGCAGCATCTTTAACTCTGCCACATCGAAAACTTCTTCTTGCTTTTTGTGATAGGTATACTGTTTCGAGCCGGTACATCGTCTTCGCCTTTTATTTGTATTGGCAGATACTATTTTGTCTCACAATCACGCCTGCTCACTCTCCTCCACCCATTCCACCCTTGATTCTTTTCCCCGTTACATTTCCTATTACCTTGTATTGTTGAGCCTAAGTACTAACAGTCATCCACCTTTGCTAATGCAGTGTCATCATGTCTCCAGCATTCAAGCAAAGTAATGCCATACCAATTTTGAATTGACTATCACACTCATATCTAAACCTCACGAATCTACTGATTCAAACAAATATTTTCATTCTAAATTTAAATTGGTTTCGCATCAGTAATGTTTTAATAAAGCCCATCCGTTGGTCTTCTTTAACGGGAGAATCCCTAAACTATCCCGATTTTCCATATAAATTCATTGTGGATGGCAACCTCACCATTTAAACACCAGGTACGGAAATTGAAACTTGTCAAATGGGTAGGAAAAAAGACCTTGATTGGTAAACAAAATAATACAGAGCAATGCAAAAAGATCCCCCAAACCAAAAAATAACAAAAACAACAAAACAAGACAGAAAAAACCCCAAGAGAAATAAGTTTTATACACTATGTAAATATATTTGGTACAACAGAAATAGGTACTAAATTGATATGCCGGTTACACTTATGCTCATTATGGAATATTTTGTTGATACTTACGTGCTTTCTCCTATATCGTCCAAAATTTTCAAGACAAGTGTTTCTTTCACAAAAACGCAGTATGTGATGCAATTTTTGGATTTCATGAGATGACTAAAGTAAAAACTAAATACGTTTGAGCGCAATAACAATTATATATTTATTTTCTTAAAAATCCACGTACAAAATCATGAAAAATTATCAAATTAAAGTAATTAAAAAAACAACACAGAAAACTGATAAATTTTGATCTGTCACTTATCACTTAAATAAACATCAGAATGTTGTCTGTAACAAGTTTAATAACGCACGTAGCCACCACGTGACTCAAGAACAATACTGCCAGTTATAAACACATGTTTTAGTGTCGAGTCGGACGCTACAAAGTGCTCAAAATCCCTGAAATACTCAGATTATAATTGTTTCACCTAGGGTGACGCAAAATATTCAATCCAGATGTACTCTGATAACTAATTCCCAGTTTATTTCCTATTGCACAAACTCTTTACCGAGCAATAAAATGGTATGTTTACTTTAGCAGCCAACCATGAAATAAATCCATCACAAAATTGACGGAAGTCCTCAATTTAGTACAAAGTACCAACAGAATCAATTTCACTGTTTAAAGATTCTGCAGTATAAATGTCCGTCATTCATCTCCTCTTTTTGTATCAGATGATACCATGGCGATGAAATTTCTTGTGTAGCTTTCTGCCGGATAAATTCCTATCAGGACTGGAAATTAATTTAATAAGTTAATATTTTTTTTCTCAAGTAAATAAATTCATGACGACTCCTTCTAGCCTGAATATACACTCTAGCAAATGTATACATTGGTATATGTGTCAACTTATTTGGTTCTTGAGGCATTTTTTATTTCTCCCAACTATGGCAATGCTTATTAACTAGATTCAAAACTTTGACTACCATAATTTACAATAAAACTGTGAAAGTTATAGCAACAAAAAATGTTCAAAAATTGGGATTCATATGTTGTTTAGTTCAGTTGTTTTCAATCATTTGAATCTAGGTCATTGCTCAAGCTGTATTTTGTTACATTAATTATGGTTTCAGACATTGGATATAGCTTTCACGTACAAATTTTAAGTTAGCCAGAGTCCAACCGCAAACAAGATTGCTTTGACAATCGTTCAACTGCACTGGTGTAACCTTTAGACATTGTAAGCGTTGATCATCCGGTTTTCAGTTTTTTGAGATATCGTGTCTAAGAAAATTGGATAGAAACGAAAACACTTGACGGAATCATTGATCCATGGATACGCTGATCATCAATCAGCTAGACAATTGCAAGAATTAGCTGCTTTAAAGTGACAGGCTAACATTGTGGAGCTTCAATTTAAAAAAAATTGTCAAATGTTTATATCTGAACTACATAGTAGTGTTCATATGAACAAATAAACACGTCCCTAAATAAAAAAAAAGTTTGGAAAGTTACACTGCCAATGGCAAGTTATGCATGAATTAAAACAATTAAACAATTAAACTATTAAAACTCGGGGCGAATTTAAATAGCCTAGGTGTACACACAGTAAGTCTATGGGAGAAAATGGGCAGGTGAATTCGATCAACTTACGATTTTCACTTGTTTAAAGCACTGAATAATCATTTTGAAATACAATTTTTTCAGGGCGTCATTTTTAGACCTTATCAAAGACAATGGTAGCATGGGGAATCATGTAGCTCAGATTTTTTAACCGTGGTAAATGTTAGCTAATACCTTTAATGTGATGGTAAAAATTGTTTTTGCAGCTTTCTATGGGATCAATTTCTATCATCGCCGAGATTAATTAAATACAGGCAAATTAATGCTCGTTTCTCCTTTGGTTGGTTTATTTCATATCTGTTTGGCTTTTCTACGTTTATGGCCATGACTTTCCAACAACGCCACTGATACCTTCAATTGCATAAGTCGTTTTAAACAATTTGAAATGAATCACATCTTAACTCTACAAATTACATATCTATTTCAAATAGCGGTAATGGCAAATTTAGCAGTGGTGACAGATTCTATTTCAACAAGAATATAATATTTAATACACGACCGGATTTGGAAGTCTTCAATGTCCCTATTAAGACTATTCTCATTGAAATACGTTGCTAAATTAAACAAATCGTCATTACTGGCATATTACAGTATAGACCACCAGGGTATCCGGTTTAATGACTTTTTCAATATTTAGAGATGCCGCTATCCAAAATGTTAAATTCGTATTTACTTGATGATTCTAACATTGATTTGTGTACCACAAATCCCACCGCAAAGTTGGTTATGAATGCACTCACACACACATATATATATGAAATGCAGAATATATACAACATTTTCGTGGTAAGGTGAAAGATACATGGAATGTAGTAAATGAAATATACGGAATATTAGAATTTACAAACAAAGTGACTGAAGTCTTTGAGGTGGACGGTCTACCAACTGAGTCAACTTGTAGCTGATGACAACTGTTTTCATTGTCCAATCAAATACGGCACATCAGAAAGCAAGAAGCGATTGGCTATGTTTCCACCAATCAAATTCAAGTGCGTCAGTTTCACTCAACGTTCGGTAGACACCGTCTGTTAAACATTTTGGTCCAACGAGCATAAAAGATTAGACATTTCTTACTGTTTTGAACATTTTCGACGACCTCCATCGAACCGTGTACAACTGTGCCGAAACGTTATCCGTCTTCTCCGTCGTATCTGTTTCAACGAGTTCAGGTAATACTTGTTGTTTATTGTGAAGTGCTTTGTGTATATTATTCTATTACGCTTACAGCTTTATTGATCATTGACACATTATTTGCCTGTGGGTGTTATGTTTTTTTTTCATCATTTCGAGTTTTCGTTATTGTTCACAAGAAAAGAAACACAATCAATCAAATGGTTATTGTCTGCATTAACGACATATTATTTTCATTTCCCAGTAGTTTCTCCTCTGACTTCAGAAAAATGGATCGTCTACTCCTCCTCGCAGCGTGTTTGTTTATCTCTTGCGTAGGATCTGCACGTCCCCATACACATATCTCATCATGTTTTTACAAGGACGGGACAATAGGTGTAACGTTTACTCGGTAAGTATCAAACACAATGACTGCATCCACATCACAATGAAAAATCGCCTTTTAACGGTAGTAATGTATCTTGAAAATTGTTTTCTTGCTTTTACTTCTCGATTTGACTTTACTCAGAAAAGGAAGTTTTTCTAAGAGGGGAAACTGTTACCAACTTTGCCCCCCCCCAAAAAAACAATCTTTATCAGAGTGGTAGTTAAAGGTATTGGCTAACATTTACCACACTTAAAAAAATCTAAGCCACATGATTCCCCATGCTACCAGTGTCTTTGATGAGGTCTAAAAATGAAGCCCTGAAAGAATTGTATTTCAAAATGATTATTTAGTGCTTTAAAAAAGTGAGAATCGTAAGTTGAACAGATTCACTTGCCCATTTCCTCCCATAGACTTACTGTGTGTACACCTAGGTTAATAAAACTCGCCCCGAGTTTTAATAGTTTAATTGTTTAATTGTTTTAATTCATGCATAACTTGCCATTGGCAGTGTAACTTTCCAAACTTTTTTTTTATTTAGGGACGTGTTTATTTGTTCATATGAACACTACTATGTAGCTCAGATATCAAAGTTTGACAATTTTTTTAAATTGAAGCTCCACAATGTTAGCCTATCACTTTAAAACTAAATTGGATGAAGTTGGGAAGTTTGGGGGTATTTCAACACAAAATGAACTTATGAAGAAAGTTCTCCGTACAGGAAAAAAAAACCTAGTTAATTTTCTTATAATGTTCAACCTCCTCATTCATGATCATCACACGGCAGTTAATAAACTTTCAAAATTTGATGAACAAAATGTTATAATTCGATTAAAAGAAAAAAAATATATTTTATGAATTTCAAGCTATCTCTGAACTTTAAAAGAAACATTACTATCGTTAGAAATTTGCAGCACGAGCGCCCCTCCACTTGTTTTGAACAAAAAATGTCACGAAATTTTAATTTTCTCTGCAAAAAAACTTTCTTAATATCCGTACTCTATATATTTTCTGACTTAGACATTTTTACTTGATTTTCAATTGTTTTCACGCATAGACATTAAACAAATGATATTTTGAGTATTTATTTTTTATTTTATTTATTCAAAATATTTTACCAGGTAGCCCATTCAGATTTGGCTCTGATCTCCCATGGGGACCTGGCATAAAATCCATTAAAAATAACACATGATAACGAATACACAAATGTAATAAATTACAACGGTTCATCAGAAGCACACAGCAAAGTAATGTACGAAATATACTACGATACAACAAACACATAAATCAGATGAAATAAAATTAAGTACGATTACCAAAAGATTAGCATTAATACTATTTCGATATAGTTACGGGTTAAAATTGACAAATATAATAATTAAATTAATATTTTGATTACAGATATGTTCTATTTATATTCATTATTGATAAGATTTCTTAAAAACATATATGCATTATTCATGTTCATAATTATTTAATAAATATTTCTTTAAAACAAGCTTGAAATGATTGAGTGTGACGGATGTTTTCATTTCAGTTGGTAAGGAATTCCAAAGATACGAACTTGAATACTGTAAGGAATGTTTGAAATATTCAATATTGCACTTTGGTAAAACAATGGCATTGGTTGATGAAAATCTAGTATTAAATGAGTGGGACATTGATACACATTTAAAAACATTTTGAAAATAATCAGCGGATTGGTCATGTAAACACTTGTAAATAAAAATAAGTCTAAAATACTTTACTCTATAACTGAACGGGAGTCAATGTAGGCGGAGAAATAGGTCTTTGGAGCGTGTAATATAAGCTGCATTTAAAATTAACCTTGCTGCCCGTTTCTGTACTTTTGTTATTTTATTTGAATCATCGTTAAATCTCGACCCCCAAATTTCGCAACAGTAGTCCATTTGTGTTTGAATAAGACAAATATATAATCTTTTAAGCGTATCCACGCTAACAAATGGTTTAATACGCCGTAGCATAGCTAGACTATGAACAAATGTGAAGAGATACATACGCTATATAAGTTCGTGTTTATTTCTGCCTACATACGCTATATAAGTTCATGTTTATTTCTGGAACACGTAGAAAACACTCGAACACGTTTAACATGAAATCATAAACACGTTTACGTGTTTAGGTGCTGAAAATCATTAACGCGTCAACAAACATTTTATGAACACCTAAACACTTAAGTGTTTAGATCTTCACAAAATTGTTTGTTGACGCGTTTATGATGTTGAAGTGTTCCAGAAATAAACACGAACTCTTGATATCATATATGTGATACACAGAATATCTAACTAAAACTGTCTTTGATTTCCAGATAAATGTGTTCAAGTATTTATAAAATGTTACAGAAAAGTGTTTATAAGAGTGTTTAGTATTAGGTGATAGTGATACACAGCATTTCGAACAAAAAGTGCTTATGATTTCCAGATAAACGTGTTCAAGTGTTTATAAAGTGTTACAGAAAAGTGTTTTATGAAAGTGTTTAGTATTTTTTTACAGTGTAATCACTTACTCTTATAACAGTGTTTACGCGTCTTTATATTTTCGACTTTATACGGGTTACTATACATGTATATAATGGGCATTT
>JZLH01S0044381.1:30843-42319 GCA_001188425.1 Eucidaris tribuloides
AAACAAGCGACAGAAAAAAAACAAGAGAGAGATAAGTTTTATACACACTAATGTTAAATATATTTGGTCAACATACTAGAATAGAGTACTTAAATTGACTATTGCCGGTTACCTTATGCTACATTATGGAATATTTTGATTGATACTTACGTGCTTTCTCCTATATCGTCAAAATTTATCAAGACAAGTGTTTCTATTCAACAAAAACGCAGTATGTGAATCAATTTATCTGGATTTCATGAGTATGACTAAAGTAAAGGAACTAAATACGTTTGAGCGCGATAACAATTATAATATTTATTTCTTAAAAATCGCACGTACAAAATCATGAAAAAATTATCAAATTAAAGTAAATTAAAAAAACAACACCAGAAAACGTATAAAATTTGATGCTAATGTCACTCGATCACTTAAATAAACACTGCAGAATGCTTGTCTCTGTACTAAGACAAGTAATAACGCACGTTAGACCACCACGTGACTCAAAGAACAACTACATGTCATTTATAAAACACAGGTTTTAGTGTCCGATCGCGACGCTACAAAGTGCTCTAAAATCCTTGAAATTACTGGCGATTTAATAATTGTTTTCACGCTTAGGGTGAGGCAAAATATTAATCCCAGACGTTACTGTAAACGTAATTCCCAGTTTATTTCCTAATTGCACAAACTCGTATACCGAGGAATAAAATGTGTATGCTTTACATTTAGCAGCCAACCATGAAATAAATCCATCACAAAATTGACGGAAGTCCCATTTAGTACAAAGTAAGCAAACAGAATCACATTTCACTGTTTAAAGATTCTGCAGCTATAAATGCAGTGCCATTTCAATCTCCTCGTTTTTGTATCAGATGATACATTGGCATAGAAATTTCTTGTGAAGCTTTCTGCACGGATAAATTCCTAAATCAGGACTGGGAAAATTAATTTATTAAGTTAATATTTTTTTCTCAAGTAAATAAATTCATGACGACGTCCGTTCTAGCCTGAATATACACTCTAGCAATGTATACATTGGTATAGTGTGTCAACTTATTGTGCTTCTTGAGGCATTTTTTTATTTCTTCGCCAATATGGCAATGCTTATTAACTAGATTCAAACTTTGACTACTAATATTTACAATAAAACTGTTAAAAGTTTATAAGCAACAAAATGTTCAAAAAGATTGGGATTCAACGTTATTTAGTTTCAGATTGTTTTCAATCATTGAATCTAAGGTCATTGCATCAGCTGTTATTTTGTGTACATTAACTCTAACATGCGCAGAAGATCTTAAACGCTCTAGAGACTTTATGTGTATTACGTCGCAAGATCTGCGGACTTTGGCATGTTAAGAGTTGAAAAAAATTATGGTTTCAGACATTGCGAATAGCTTTCCACGTTACAAATTTTATGGAATATTTTGGCAATATATTTAGCCAGAGTCCAACGCAAACAAGATGCTTGACAATCGCTCATCTGCATGCTGGTGTAACTTTAGACATTGTAAGCGTTGATCATCCAGTTTTCAAGTATTCTGGAAGATAGCGCTGTCTAAGAAAATTGGATAGAAACGAAAACATTGACGGAATCATTGATCCATGGATGATCGCTGATCAACTAATCAGTTAGGACAATTGAAGAATTAGCTGCTTTAAAATGCACAGGGCTAACATTTGTGGAGCTTCAAATTTAAAAAAAAATGCCAAATTTTGATATCTCGAAACTACATAGTATAGTGTTTATATGAACAAATAAACACCTGACTAAAAATAAAAGTTTTGGAAAGTTACACTGCCACAATGGCAAGTTATGGCATGAATTAAAACAATTAAACAATTAAACTCGGGGCCGAGTTTAAAGTCAGCCTAGGTGTACACAACAGTAAGTCTATGGGAGAAAATGGGCAGGTCGAATTCGATCAACTTACGATTTTCACTTGTTTAAAGCATTAAAATAATCATTTTGGAAATCAATTTTTTCAGGGCGCTCATTTTTAGACCTTATCAAAGAACATATGGTAGCATGGGGAATCATGTAGCCTCAGATGTTTTAACTGTGGTAACATGTTAGCGGCAATACTGTTAAGTTTGATGGTAAATAATTGTTTTTGCAGCTTTTTATGGGATCAATTTCTTATCATCGCCGAGATTAATTAAATACAGGCAAATTATGCTCGTTTCTCCTTGGTTGGTTTATTTCATATCTGTTTGGCTTTTCTACGTTTTTTGCCATGACTTTCGCAACAACCGACTGATACCTTCAATTGCATAAGTCGTATTTAAACAATTTTGAATAATGTGACATCTTAAACTCTATACAAATTACACTATCTATTTCAAATAAGCGGTAATGGCAAATTTAGCAGTGTGACAGATTTATTCAACAAAGAATATAATACTTTAACAGACGACCGATTTGGAAGTCTTCAAATGTCCTTATAAGACTATTCTCATTGAAATACGGTTGCTAAAATTAAACAAATCGTCATTACTGCATATTACAGTATAGAACCCAGCGGTATCCGGTTTAATGACTTTTTTCAAATATTTAGAGATGACCGCTATCAAAATGTTAAATTCGTATAATTACTTGATGATTCGTTATAACCAATTGATTTGAGTACGCACAAATCCCACCAGAAGTTGGTTATGAATGCACTCTAATATATATATATACTATATATATATATATAATATATATATATAATATAGTAATATATATATATATATAATATATATATATATAATATATATATTATATATATATATATATATACAAGCAGAAATATTACAAACGTTTTCCCGGTGGTAAGGTAAAGCATACATGGAATGTAGTAAATGAAATATACGGAATATCTGAATTTACAACACAAAGTTTACTGAAGTCTTTGAGGTGGACGGATCTACCAACTGAGTCAACCTGTAAGGCTGATGAAACTCGTTTTCATTTGTCGCAATCAAATACGGCTACATCAGAAAGCAAGGAAGCGATTGGATAGTTTACACCAATCAAATTCAATGTGCGTCAGTGTTCACTCAACGCTTCGTAGACACCCGTCGTGTAAACATTTTGGTCGCAACGAGCAAAAAGATTAGACATTTTCTTACTGTTTTTGAACATTTTTCGACGACCTCATCGAACCGTGGTACAACTGTGCCGAAAACGTTATCCGTTTCTATCGTCGATATCTGCTTCAACGAGTTCAGGTATACTTGTTGTTTATTTCGAAGTGCTTTGTGTATATTATTCTATTACGCTTAGCAGCTTTATTGATTCATTGACACATTATTTGCCTGTGTGGGTGTTATGTTTTTTCATCATTTCGAGTTTTCGTTATTGTTCACAATGAAAAGAAACACGATTGCAATCACAATGCGTTATTGTCTGCATTAACGAACATATTATTTTCATTTCCCAGTAGTTTCTCCTCTGACTTCAGAAAAAATGGATCGTCTACTCTCCATCGCAGCGTGTTTGTTTCATCTCTTGCCGTTAGGATCCGCACGTCCCCATACACACTAATCTTATCATGCTTTTTACAAGCGAGCGGGACATTGGTCTGTAACGTTTACTGCGGTAAGTATCAAGCACAATGACTGCATCCACATCACAATGAAAATTCGCCTTTTTAACGGTAGTAATGTATCCTTGAACAACTTAGTTTTCTTAGCTTTTACTTCTTGATTTGACTTACTCCAGAAAAGGAAAGTTTTTCTTGAGAGGGAAACTGCTTACCACTTTGTCCCCCCCCAAAAAACAATCTTTATCAGAGTGGTAGTTTAAATGTATTGCTCCTAAACATTTACCACATTAAAAAAATCCTAAGCCAATGATTCCCCATGCTACCATGTCTATTTGATGAGGTCAAAAAATGAAGCCCTGAAACGAATTGTCATTTCAAAATCGATTATTTAGTGGCTTTATAAATGTGAAATGCGTAAGTTGAAACATGATTCACATCTGCCCATTTCCTCGCCATAGACTTACTGTCGTACCTGGGCCGTACACCTCGACACTGGATGTTCGTGAGCAACTGGGGACATCAGGTACATCGAAGCCCCCGGTACAGATTGATGGAATAAAAACTCGCCGCGAGTTTTATTGTTTATTCATGTATAACTTGCCATTGTGCAGTTCTAAACTTTTCAATCTTTTGTATCTAGGGGTTTATTTGTCCATTTGAACACTACTTTAGCTCAGATATCAAAGTTGACAATTTTTTAAATTTTGAAGCTCCACAATTGTTAGCTATCACTTAAAACTAAATGGATGAAGTTGGGAAGTTTGGGGGTATTTCACACAAAATGAACTTATGAGTTTAAAGTTCTCCGTACAGAAAAAAAAAACACTGTTAATTTTTCTTATAATGTTCAACCCTCCTCATTCATGATCATCACAGAATACGGCCAGTTTAATTAAAACTTTCAAAATTTGTAATGAACAGCAAATGTTATAATTCCGATTAAAAAAAAAAATATATTATGAATTTCAACTATCCTCTGAACTTTATAAGAAAGCATTACAATCGTCTAGAAATTTGCCAGCACAGAGCGCCCGTCCTGTTTTGAACAAAAAATGTCACGCAATTTTTAATTTTCTCTGCAAAAAAAACTTTCTTAATACTGCTAAGCTCTATATATTATTGCTGACTTAGAACATTTTTACTTTGATTTTCAAGTGTTTTCACGCCATAGACATTAAACAAATGATATTTTGAGTATTTTATTTTTTATTTTATTTATTCAAATATTTTTAACCAGGTAGCCCATTCAGATTTTGCTCTGATCTCCATGCGGGACCTGGCAAAAATCGCATTAAAAATAACACATGATAACGAATACACCAAATGTAATAAATTACAACGGTTCATCAGAATTGCACACAGCAAGTAATTACGAAATATACTACGATACAACAAAACACATAGAATGCAAGATGAAATAATATTAAGTACGATTACCAAAAGATTAGCATTAATACTATTTCGACTTATGTTACGGGTTAAATTGACAAATATAATAATTAAATTAATATTTTTGATTACAGATAGTTCTATTTATATTCATTATTTGATAAGATTTCTTAAAAAACATATATGCCATTATTCATGTCATAATTATTTAATAAATATTTCTTTAAAGAAGCTTGAAGATGATTGAGTGTGACGGATTGTTTTTCCATTCAGTTGGTAAGGAATTGCGCAAAGATACGAACTTGAAATACTGTAAGGAATGTTTGAAATATTCAATATTGCACTTTGGTAAAACAATGGCATTGGTTGATGAAATTAGTATTAAATGAGTGGACATTGATACACATTTAAAAACATTTTGAAAATATCAGCGGATTGGTCATGTAAACACTTGTAAATAAAAATAAGTCTAAAATACTTTACTCTATAACTGAACGGGAGCAATGTAGGCGGAGAAAAGGTCTTTGGATGCGTGTAATATAAGCTGCATTTAAAATTAACCTTGCTGCCCGTTTCTGTACTTTTGTTATTTTATTTGATCATCGTAAATCCTGCGACCCCCAAATTTCGCAACAGTAGTCCATTTGTGTTTGAATAAGACAAATATATATTTTTTAAGCGTATCCACGCTAACAAATAGTTTAATACGCCGTAGCATAGCGAGACTGCCGTATAGCTTATTGCACAAGGAATTTACATGATCATGCAATTTCAACTGGTTATCAATTACCACCCCTAGACATTTGATTGACTTTACAATGTTGATTTCTTTACCATGAAATGTTATGTTAATTTCATCACCATACATAGCTAATTTGTTACCAGTCCCAATAACCATGCAGTGAGTTTTTTCAACGTTTAAACTCAACTTGTTGCGTTGTAACCATTTATCGATATTATTCATGTCTTTCTGTAGTTTCGATTGAACATCATCTAGAGACAGGCCATCTAAATTTATATATATTGTAGTGTCGTCTGCATATAACGTAGCCTTACAATATTCAAACACTTCTGGTAAATCATTTATAAACACTAAAAAGAACAAGGGTCCCAGGATGGAACCTTGTGGTACTCCTTGTGTTACTTTTTGAACATCACTCAAAGTACGTTTAAACATAACATTCTGTCGTCGTTCACAAAAATAGGATTTGACCCACGACAAAACATTTCTTGAACACCCAATGTTACGTAACTTAGATAAAAGAACATCTATATCGACGGTGTCGAAAGCCCGACGAAAGTCTAAAAATACAGTACCAACTAAGTGGCCTTTATTCATTGCATCTAACCAGTTATCAACAAGTGATCCTATATAATGCAGTTGCCGTGGAATGTCCAGGCCTAAAGCCAAACTGATACTTGCTCAGAATGGAGTGTTTCAATGAGAAATCATATAATTGGTTATGGACCACCCTTTCAAGTAACTTGCTAACACAAGAAAGAATAGCGATCGGGCGGTAATTGGAAATATCATTCGCATTCCCTTTTTTAAACACTGGAATTATTTTTGCACACTTCCACTCATCAGGGTAAATTCCACTGGTTAGTGACATATTTATTAACTTTGTTAACATGGTTAATGACGGAGCGATTTCGTTCTTACTTAATTTCAATATCTTGTTACTAATGGCATCTAAGCCAGTTGCTTTAGAAATGTTCAATCTACTTAATTCATTAATAACAAAACTTTCATCAATGTTTGTAAAATCAAACACATCATTTATAGGGATAAGAAAATTACATGGTGAAGTTATCAAATTCGATTCAGAGATATTAATTTCTTGGTTTATTTTTACAAAGTAATTATTGAAAGCATTTGCTATTACGCTATCACCGTGTTTAACAATTCCACCGTCTACAATATTGTGCGGCATTTCATCACGACGTTGTGGGAGCAATTCTTTCAAATATTTCCACATTGCTTTAGGGTTGTTCACATTTTCGTCTATTTTTTGCCTAAAATAATTTGCCTTACTCTTCTTTAATAAGGAAGTGACTTTATTTCACACTTTTTAAAAATTGTTTCCAAAGCTGAGGGGATTTTGTTATCATAAATTTCTTGTGAACTTTGTCTCTGACAGTCATTAAACGTCGTAATTCAGCGGTAATCCATGGTGCCCCTTTTTGCTTCACTCTCAAAGTTTTGGTGGGGGCATGTTGCTCAATGACCTGAGTTAACAATTCTTTCCATTCATCCCAAAAAGCATTTACATCTTTTACATCATACAAATTTGACCAGTCGATAGATGACAAAGATTCTTTATAGATTTCCGGGATAAAATGTTTAAATGAACGGAATGAGATAAGTTTAGGTTTTACCTTTTTCACCTTTGTAAGCGATCGAATAACATATACAATAAAATGATCGCTAATACTAGCGTGAAAACAGCCGTTTTCAGCAATATTTTCAGGTTTAGTAGTGCAAATAATGTCGATAGTTGTACTGCTAGAATCGGTAACTCGAGTAGGAGCATTCATTAATTGGGTCATATGTTGAAGTCTCAAAATATTACTTAGATTACCAGATAAATAATTCACATTGCTCATATCGCAATTCAGATCTCCCATTAAAATAATTTCTTCCACGGAAGTATTGGAATTTATCATTTCCAGAGTTTCATTTAACTTATCAAAAAATAGTTTACCAGATGACGGTGGCCTATATATACAGATAAGTAACAAACTCTTTATGTAAGGGGGGCTAACTTGTACACATACCATTTCTAAATCAACATTTTCAAGATCTTTCCTGCGTGTATAATGTAGTTTGCTGGAAACATAGATGGCTACACCACCCCCAGACCGTGATCTATCGTTACGTTCTATAACAAGTCCAGGGAGGGATACTTCAGCATCAGATCAGATGCCTATGATATCAATTTCATACATAATATCAGATAAGATAAATCGCAGTTGAACAATTTTGTTTAGTAAACTGCGGATGTTAAGTGATAACACTTTCATTCCTCTTGACAATTTGGGAACTTTACCATCAACGAGTGTAATTATTTTACTCGATTTAGAGTCATTAAAACAGTCCACTTCAACGTTTGGTACCGGACAGACTTCTTCGGTAACACTTCCTTGTTCAAGAGTATTGAATGGCATGATTCTGAGTAGACATACGGTACATGCGCACTCACTAGAGTGTGACATGGGACAAGTACATTCACTAGAGTGAGACGAAACATCACTGATGTTTTCATAACAAAGTGAAGTTCCGAGTTGCCGGCAAAGTCTTCTTTGCCAGTGTTTCAATAATTTGTTGTCTTGTAGTTTCTACATAGTTTGCTTTTGTGATCAAACGCGTGACATTCAAAACATTGGATTTTATCGCGATATCGACAGTTCGCTTGTTTGTGATTGCGTTCTCCACAATTGTAGCAACCAGTGTATACGTATTCGGGGTATCCGCTCTGATTTTCACTTCTCGCGACTTTGGCATAACGGAGGGGGTTGTTGACGTGCAGGGTGTAGGGACGGGAATTCTGTGTAGTAGTTCCCATAATGCCAAGGGCGGCTGTATGAATTCGGCGTGGGTGGGGTCCGTCCCGCGGGGATGTCACGTTGCCGCGCATCGGTACTTCGACGGTTCGCATATTGATGACGTGAACTCAGTACACCGGTATCACTACGGTGGAGCCCTTGATGGCGCTCGGGAGTCGTGCCGAGCGGTTGGACGTCAGCGTCTGGGGCAGGGCGTTGAACCGTGTCAGTGGATTTCGCGATGTTACGTGTGAACACATCCAGCCCAAAATTGTTCAAGCAGAACGAAACCCAGACATCTTCCTGTACTCAGAGAATACAGAACAATAAAATAAATACAACAGTGAAAGTTTGAGCAAATTTGATTGAACTGTTCAAGAGTTATGAATGTTCAAAGTTTATTTAATCGTTGTTATGGAGGATTCTTAAATTGGCAACTCTACCACTTCTTGAGATGAAAGTGCGGAGAACTCCCCACTGGCTTTGTACACAAATTTGCACTTGTTCTCATTTTTTATGAAATATCTGATTGCCTCTTGCTTGTTGTACAAGTATGTCCCAGCAAAAATGATTTGTACATGTTTTCTGGAAGAATTTGAGTACCTTCACAACTAACATTTCAGAAAAACGTAAATTTGTGAAAATCTGTGTACAAAACCAATGGGGAGTTCTCCACATTTTCATCTCAAAAAGTGGTAGTGTTGCCAATTTAAGAACCCTCCATACATAAGGATTATGTAATCTTTGAACATTTATAACTCTTGAACGGTTCAGTCAAATTTGTCCAAACTTTCACCATTTTCTTTCTCTTATTGATATGTATTCTTTGAATTCAAGTAGATGTCTGGGTTTAATTCCCCTTTAAGGTGGGTTCCATCGTTACTCAGATGCTCGTGAGTTAAGTTATCATTGTCGATGAAGCCCCATCCTCTTTCATGGGATGATTGTTTGACGAGGTTATTTACTTTTGCGACTTTCTGCCTGTATCTCTTAGATTGACCCCGTTTTTTTATGACACTTGACAAAGTCAGCTTTTTGACATGATTACTTATGTCCTCGCCGAGTTTAAGTAATTTCCTGTGCATGTGATGGGCATCGTCCTTACTGTTGTTGGTTCCGACATGGATGATTACTTAAGTGGTTTCACAGTTTGCAAATGATTTCACATCAACCACAGATATGTTTTCGATTTTAGCACCTGGTTTCGGAAGGGATTTCACCCTTTTGTTCTTGCTTAGTTTACTGCAGTTGATATTTTTGATCATGGAATCTCCGATTAGAAGAACATCTAGAGGTCGTCGGGAAGATTCAAATTTTTTATTTGTTTAGCTCGATATTCTTTGATTTGTCTTCCGAAGATTGCGGGATAATGCGTTCGTCTAGTGACGTCAAGGGGTCATAATAGTTCGATGTAGGTATTACCACTGACTGCGGGCCTGTATCAGTGGTGCGCTCATTCACCGGGTTTTGTTCGGCTATGTTGTCAGAAACCAACTTATTCGGGCCATGAGTGCTTTTCAGATTCTCATGATCATTTTGAGATTTTTCTTTGTATCCCATGGCTTCGGTAACTGTGCGTTGCATTTCATGAATACATTTGTCAATTCATTTGACCTTTTGTGCGACACAAACTAGGTCTTGCCTTGGTTAAGTGGCAATGTTGAAGCACCGAATCGGATACAAGAGATGGCTTTTCTGCATTGAGTTCGCTGGATGGTGGGTTATCGTCTTTTGTCATTCGTCATTTGTAGAAAACAAATGTTAGGTTGCTCACAGTAAATGTCACAAGGATGTCAATTTTGTAATGATATTTGGAATTTTCTGAAATTAATATTTTTTTAAATTGTCTGTTTCTTTCTGAAACTTCCAATGATTTGTTGGCCTGCAACTTGCTAAATCACCACGGAATTCCTCTTGAACGTGAAGTTAAGTTTCTGTCTTTGCTTAACTTTTGACCTGTATACCGTTGTAAATACGTGGTCGTTACTCGTGAGTATAGTTATTCACAAGGGGTTAAACTATTTCGATTTCGTTTTATAAATTGTTTCTGCATATTTTCACAGCGTGCAGAGTAACAAAAACAACAACAACACATGTTTGCAAGGTATACAGAGAACAATTTTCAAGTAATACAGTAAATACATTGATATCAACTATTATACGACTCAGTTAACATAATGCAATTGCATTAAAGATAATGAGATGATAATTTAACATTATAACTTGTTTAAGTAAAGTAGCACTATTTTTAATCTAGATTATAATTGCGGGCATCGTCACAATAAGTGTATATCTTCATCCTGTAACGTAACCCTGGGAATAATTTTTAATAATGTGTGTACAGGGGCAGAACGGGGACAGATAGGGACAAAAAGTGTAGGGCTATTGTTTGTGTTCCAGGAAGTGTTAAAATACTTTCTCGGTGGACCTACGTTATATGTATTATCGAATATTTAATCAGGGCCAGAAATTATTGTAAGAAATTTAAGCGATGAATATGCACTCAGTGTGCGTTGTCATATTTGAAATTAGTTTCGTTTATACACTAAGAGAAATAGGGCACATTTTGCACCTTTAAAAGTGCAGGCCAGTGTCACAGTGGGAGCACCTTTACGGGTGCAACTTGGCACCTTTGAGACCTTAAAGGTGCAACGTTGCACTCGTAAAGGTGCTCCCATGTGACATTGCTAAGATGCAAAGTTGAACCTATTTTTCTAAATGTGTATCGTCCGTAAATTTCCGCAGAGAGCGTGACACTAAGCTTACCAATGAAGATTTTTTCAAGACGATTGACTCAAATAAGGATGGCGAAATTTCTGTCACAGACTGGGTGAAAAATAATGGAAAAGTAATCGCATACCGCCAACTGCTTGCTGACCATGATATCGATGGTAAGTTTAATCGGTGCCAGGTAAAAATGTCAGAGGTAAAAATGTCAGAGGTAAAAATGTCAGAGGTAATAATGTCAGAGGTAAAAATGTCAGAGGTAAAAATGTCAGAGGTAAAAATGTCAGAGGTAAAAATGTCAGAGG
>JZLH01S0044382.1:10955-22520 GCA_001188425.1 Eucidaris tribuloides
CACACACACATATGCATACACACACATACACATTCACAAATGCACATATTCATGTACACACACACACACTCACTCACTCACAAACACAAATACACAAACGATCACATATACAAACACACCAAAATCACACACACAATCACATAAACAATCACAAACACACAAACACAAACAACAAACACAATCACACACACAGACATACAATTACACACACATACACGCACACAACCAAACACACACACACAAAAACACTTCATACTTTTCAAAATAATAACGTATTATTTTTTTTTATTCTCAATGCTTACAACATCTTTTACAAGTTTCCCCCTATCAAAATTCTCGAAAGAAGGCTTTTTTGGTGTGTGTAAATTAAGATATTCATTAATTCTTAGTAAAAAAAAATCAAAGATATTCTAATGCATTTCTGTAGCCTTACAGGGGAAGGTTAAATTTTGGCCAAAAACTTCTATCATCATTCACCTTTACCACACCTATGGATATGGGTTGGTTTTGAATTTTTATCTCAAACTCGGCCGATAGACATGTGAAACGAACAGCCTCCTCAAATATTTTTGCGCGAAAACCCTTCATATCGGTCAGATCTACGTACCAAGGTACACATCTCCCCCATCCTGCCCTGGTTTTGATGGAACACAGTGCACGTAGACTTGTACAGTGTGACCCAGAAAAAAAAGAGCGAAACACTAAATTTATGAAATATGGGTGATTTTTCAGAAGAAATTATTATTTTCCCCGTTCATCTGATAGCGTGTTCATTTCTGAGCAACACAGCACTTATAACGTCAATTTTCGTTCAGTAGTTTTCATTGTAGAGACTATTTTGCCAAGCAAAGCTTTTCAACTTTTCTCGCAGTAAAGCGGTAATGAGGCGTCCTACTGATATTTATTATACTTATATTACTTATTATTTACTTATATTATTTAACTAAATTCATATGTTAGACTGATTCCATGGGTTTTATTTAACCACGTGATAATGTCAGTAGATGCATAATTATTCTCTCTGGTGCAAAAAAAAAACCAGGTGCTTATAAATTTCCGGTACAGCATCGATATGGCATATTGTTATACAATTTTCTAATAAAACCAATTACATGTTATCATCTATTATTTTTCTATTCAAATTTAATACCAAATTTAAATCTAACTCTTCAAACTAAGATAATGACTTCAAATGCACATCCCATATATTTTACTACCCTCCCTACTCAAAAGTATTGCAACATTCACTATGACACATGTATTTTGAGTTGAAGGGGTCTTTGAATAATGACGTCCCAATGAAGTCTATCATTGGAAATAAAAAATTATTTCAAAAGAAATCAATGAATACTATTTCTCCTTTCTTCTCCAAGGCGGAGAAATAATCAAATGCAGGCGCACTCATGGCAGAGGGCCTGGAACATAAAATTTAATATATTTTTCGTCTCCCTGTAGGGGTGGGGTGTAAATTCACACTAGCATTGTAATTCGGTTTCATATTTCCCGTAAAACGGTTTTGATGGCTTGAAAAGACTTCCAACAAACAAAAAATGCCAATGTGCTCCTCTGACGTGGTCTCAGAAAGAAGACAACACCCGCAAAGACGAAAGTGTCTCCTATCTTCATAAGACAGTAGTAAGGAGAATACGCCCCATATTTGAGAAATGACCTCTTCAAGTTATAATTTCTTATTCTTTCTCAATTCTAAAGGCGGTTTACTATTGCAAACATACTAAAATTTACTGTCTTGCGACTTTTCAGTACATTAGATATAATGATCCCAAGAGAAAACCATCATATTTAATGAGAAGCCTTATCCTCCTTACCACTGTCTTATGAAGATAATAAACACTTTCTTCTTCGCGGGGTGTTGTCTTCTTTCTGAGACCGCGCAGAGGAACATATTGGCATTTTTATTTGTTGAAAGTCTTTCCAAACCAGTATTACCGCTTACCCGGGAAATATAAAACCGAATTACGATGCTATAGTGTGAATTAACACCCCACCCGGCCCATAGGGAGACGAAAAATGTTAAATTTTTATGTTCCAGCCCCTCTGTCGTGGGTGCGACTGTATTTTGATATCATGTACCTTCATTTTTTTATTCTCAATGCTAACAACATCTTTTACGAGTTTCCCCCTATCAAAATTCTCGAAAGAAAGCTTTTTTGGTGTGTGTAAATTAAGATATTCATTAATTCTTAGTAAAAAAAAAATCAAAGATATTCTAATGCATTTCTGTAGCCTTACAGGGGAAGGTTAAATTTTGGCCAAAAACTTCTATCATCATTCACCTTTACCACATCTATGGATATGGGTTGGTTTTGAAGTTTATCTCAAACTCGGCCGATAGACATGTGAAACGAACAGCCTCCTCAAATATTTTCGCGCGAAAACCCTTCATATCAGTCATATCTACGTACCAAGGTACACATCTCCCCCATCCTGCCCTGGTTTTGATGGAACACAGTGCACGTAGACTTGTACAGTGTGACCCAGAAAAAAGCGAAACACTAAATTTATAATATATGGTGATTTTTTTTCTCATCATTTTGCAGGAGAAATTATTATTTTCCCCGTTCATCTGATAGCGTGTTCATTTCTGAGCAACACAGCACTTATAACGTCAATTTTCGTTCAGTAGTTTTCATTGTAGAGACTATTTTGCCAAGCAAAGCTTTTCAACTTTTCTCGCAGTAAAGCGGTAATGAGGCGTCCTACTGATAGCGTCCAAAAGAAATTACACTTATACTGACGCGTAAATACCAGCTCTACCTTGGTTCACAAAAACGGCCCTAAAATAGAAAGTACCCAATGAAAATAGATGATCTTGGTGTCATTGTACTCTCGAAAATATAGCTTATCAGGTGAACTAAAAATGAGCAATTAATTTGGAAAATAACCGTAAGTGTAACTGTTCTCTTTTTTTCTTGGCCACCCTGTATAATTTCCAGAGTCTTCTGTTGTAACTTATAACCTCGATCGTGCGAGTGAGTGACCGATATTCGAGAAAATAAGTGATAGCCAGTTATTGAACATTTTATTCTTCTTTTTTTAACTTTGCTTTCTTATGTGGGAGACGCAGTGGCTTAGTGGATAAGACTTTGGCATCTCAATTAAGAGGGTCCCCAGTTCGAGTCTTAGCCATAACGGTTTCGCATGCACATTACCTCGTCCCTCGAATGGAAACTGAAGGTGGATGTCTCGTGTAGAGGCAGAAACACCTCGGCACTTTAAAGACACAATTTAACAATGACCACAGTTTTCAAAATCTGAGCTACATAATCCTCCATGCTCTAAATGTCTTTGACAAGGTCTAAAAATGAAGCCCTAAAAAATTGTACTTCAAAATGATTATTTAGTGCTTTAAAAAAAGTGAAAATGAATGAGTACTCAGTTTAATCAGATTCATCTTGTCCATTTCCTCGCATAGACTACTGTATTATACATCTAGACTACTTTATACTCCATCCGAATATAAAGTCATTCGTGATGTTTATCCATGCATACATTGCCAGTGGAAGCATAACTTTCCACACTTTAATATTCTTGGATGTTTCCTTAAGCACTACTTATGTAGTTCAGATACCAAAGTTTGAACAATTTTCAAATTGAAGCTCCTCAATTTTAAATTGTGTCTTTAATTTCAGGCAGGGCTAGTATTCTAGGATGTTTCCTTAAAGGCATTGTATAACAGTGTTTCCAGTTAAAAAAATCTGAGTTACATGATTCCCCATGCTACAAGTGTCTTTGATACGGTCTAAAAATGAAGCCCTGAAAAAATTGCAGTAAAGTGAAAATCATTGAGAGACCATTCCAGCTTTTCTCCATAGACTGCTGTGTTGCAGAATTTCCTATCGCCCGATATAAAATTAAAGTGCCAATTTATATCTGCACATATTGTACTAGTGGCAGCATAACTGTCCAAACTTTTGTGTTCTAGGGTGTTTATAATCCATTCAAACACTGTCAGATATGTCAGATAGCACAGTTTGACAATTTTTTTAAACGGGTCTTCCACAGTGTTATATAGTGTCTTTAAGCACTACTTATGTAGCTCAGATGTCAAAGTTTGAACAATTTTCAAATTGAAGCTCCTCAGTTATAAATCGTGTCTTTAATTTAAGGCAGAGCATCGCTTTTTCATGCCTTAAACTTGACATTAAGTACATACGCTGGTGTATATAGGTGAAAATACCATTTAGAAATCTTCAGCAAAGTGCAGGAGCTTAAAACTCAGGTTGACTGAAATTATAGTGACCGTTAGATTTTGAATGGAATTGAAGTATCACAGATACAGGAAATTCGTTATCCTCTTTCAGACCGGGACAGTGAAATGGTGTTCATCATGTTTGAATAAATTTCACATTGTATGCGTTTATATACTAATCTTCAGATTTTTTTGACGAGTCCTTAAAAAATGACCCAAGGACATGAGTGATATCTTGTTGTGCTGCTGGAATCTTTTTCATCTTTTAACTCTTTTTTTTGTTTCTTTCTGAGCACTTTTTTTGTGTCCCAGATATCCCAAGAATGACATGTCTTCTTATGCTGTAACCGATGATTATGTGTCATGATAAGTTCTCGATATAGACATCTTGTCAATGTGATCTATCATCCGTGACGTCATCTATGACCTCATTTGTCAAAATATGTTAAAATTGAAACCGAATTACATGACCAAATTTTTCAGATGTCAAGTTCATGTCAATGTCACTTTCTAGACAAAGCCACGTGCGGGCTCATCACGGCGAACGCGTACGGGCGCGTCAAAACAAAATCCTCCAACATGTCCAATCGAACGAGGACTGTGTCTCCATGTGTTCCAGGACATTTTGAGCATTTTTGGTGAGCGCGCATTCGCGCGTGGTTGTTTTCGCCCGCACCTTTACATGTAGATGATCGAATTTCGCTGTTTTTTCGATGGTTTCGGATACTTGACTGAATCTGAATTCCTCATTATTTGGAACCTTTTCCAGACCAATTGGACTACAGATGTACTTCTTGCATTTGCACCCTATGGGGTGTAATGATAAATCCTTAAAGGTGTATAGTGAAATTCTGCACCGTCAAGGGTGTGGAATTACTAGGGTGTTGCTATTGTTACATCTCTACAACCCAATTACCATACGCACAACAACCAAAGATCACCTCGCATCTCAGTGCGAAGTGATCAGGCCAATTTAAAAAGTTCGACCACCCTTCCCGGTCGGTTACCGTCAAGACAAAACAACCAAGAACCAATCAGAAATCGATAAGTGTTCTCACAGACATGACATATGAGAATCTCTATCATTCTAGCTCTCGTCTGTCCAATAAGCATTAATTTTGACAAAATAATAAACGATGACGCATTTGTCGTTCTAATGGCGACCAATAAGAAATTGAACTCACTGGTATCAGCTCACTCCCTGGCACGAATATCACTTTAACTCCTCCCAGGTTCAATGTGTTATTGTCACAAGCCGATGATATCGCAGTTTTTAATTTAAACCTTTGTTTTATACTTTTGATAACGTGTCTGAGTATGATGAGAACACTACAGTTGTTCGGGTGAAAATGGCTTAAATGTCGCCGTTTTCTCAGCAATTCATCATCTCGACGAGTTCAGTCTTCACTTCTAGTCAAAGTCAACTAATTCAGCAGAGCTATAGCCAACAAACCCGGTGAGTACCTTCACAGTTGCTTTTCACACATTTTGGTGTCTTGTACTTTTCCTCAGTTGGAATGTCTTCTCTGCCCGTCTGGCAATGCAGGGTGGTACAGAAAGGATGCCAAATATGCGATCGTTGATTCTTTAAAGGTAAATGATTGGGGGTAGTCCTCAAGTTGGACTGAAACTACTCTAGAATCAAGCAAACTATGCAAGGATTCTCCTGTGAAAATCTTGTAGTCAAACGTTGACTCGTTCTAAAACAACTTATGTCAATATACCTCGTGGCAGGTAAACCTGCTGTGTGGCTCTCTATGGGTCCTATTTTTATCGTGCCCCGATATAATCAGTGTTCATGCTTGATTCTCCTTTAATTAAATAAATTTGAGACAATTCCTTCCAGCTGGTATATCCACTGCAGCTGGTGTATAGTTGGTATATATTTCAACTCATTTGGTTCTTGAAGCATTATCAAGTGTTCCCACTCGTGTCACTAACCGTTAAAGACATCAGCAAAATATCATTTGTTTTTATTTCATTTGTTGACACATTTTTTTTCTAACAAAATAATACCACAATCATTGATTTTTAGTCAGGCGTTTGGATCCTAGGACCATTACCCTGACGAAATGCCGTTTCTCGTGCCATAGAATAAGCTCTGCAGACAAACCGCAATGACAATGTGAGCCTCACACCGTCTTCCTTATCAAAGGCGAGGGCAGCATGCTTTTTGTCTGCGCCGATTATTCTATGGCACAAAGAATCCCTCTTGGTTATGAGGACCGCTGAAGTTGAACAAAATATATCAAATTTGGGAACTAACATTGCGTCAGAGGAATGGCCCTAGAATCCAAACGCCGAACTCAAAATCAATAGTCATGTTATCATTTTGTTGGATAAAAAAATTCTCACTAATGACACAAAAAACAATGACATTTTTTTATAAATGATTTCAAAGAAATTAACGATTGCAGGTGTTCCTTTTTTGTGGGCTTTCCTGTATATTTAATGTGAACAAGTAATGCCACAGGTTAATATAGGGAGCCTACCGACGAGAAGTCACTTCTTTCAAGTATACATGTTGAAGTCTGCTGTAGGGTTGGACATCGGCGTTCATCCGAACCGTCGTATCGCTATACGACAGTTTGATTGACCGCGCCACCGGGAGCGAACGCGTTCAAACCAAACTCTCGTATCCATCATTCATAATACACGTAACATACGACAGTTCGGTTTGAACGCGTTCGCTCCCGGAGGTGCGGTCAATCAAAGTGTCGTATAGCGATACGACGGTTTGGATGAACGTCGACGAAATGTTTAACACCTATTTCAGCCGGCCTCTCACAATTTAAGATATTTTGGGTGCGGTGGGGTCCCACAATTAATGATGCAATAAAGTTTGTTCTCAGTATATTCTATAGAAATATTCTTTGACACTTTTTATATTAATTTGTTGGCGCTCTTTTCTCTCCGCGCGCGCGGCGCGCGCTGCATTGAATTCATTCCCTATAGGCCTAGGGATTGTACAAGAAAATTTATTATTTTTCGATGGAATTGCCAAGATATCTTTCAAACGCATTGAGATGTTGATCTTTTAAAACATACATGATAGAATATATTTTCCTCTTCAACATTATATAATTTTCATTCAGTTTTAAGGAAATGAAGTTCTGTCACTTTTTAGGTGTTTGGAAGCGTGTTTAATATTTTTTTGTAATCCATTTGTACACAAAGTCTGCGGTCAAGCACCAGATCGCGAGGATTTTGAACTTGCTGTAAAGCATGATTGTAGACGTCATAATAGAACCTAAAAGAAGTGATGGCAGAGACTGTTCTGTAGTCCCTAAAAATCGAGTGTGATTCGGCACACGTGTATTACTTATGGAGCGCGCGGGGGACTGCTTATTATGCAAGCGTGTGAAATTCAGCGTCTTCGAATGCATCCTCGGCCACGGCAGGATTGACCAATCAGCACGAGGCTGCCTGTAGCCTCAGTGAAGCGTGAACAAAGAGGATTGTGTTGTGTGAGTGCATGCACACGCAATGCATTTTTTTTTTTTTACTGTGGTACTTGTATTTCTCTGCTCAGAATTCGGGGGGGGGGGGGGGGGTAATAAACAAATTGATATGCATGGTGTTTTACTGTCATCTGAATCATTAAAGCTGAAACTGTCTAATTTTTCCATTTTCTTTTATGGTCGGTTTACTAATTTAACACCCCTGATATCTTTGTATGATCTATTTTGTAGGCCTACATTATCTTTTTTTTTAATTTTGTTATACATGTATTGTCATTTTGATAATTTGAAATCAATGTTTTCTTTTAACAATTTTACACGAATAATTTGGAAGTCATTTATCAATGTTAAATTGATGCGAATATTATACAGAGAAAAAAAAATCAAACCCTTTCTCAAAATTTTTTTTAATTGTTATTACTTTGGTGTGAGTCGAGAAATAGAAAATGCATTCATTGCATTTGAAAAGGTAGTACATAACATTACAAGGAACGATGAACTAACTATTTAACTAACTAACGAACCAACTAACTACCTAAAAGTTATCCTTGCATAATGGGAAACGATTGCTATTGATTCTATGGCATAGTAGAATTATCCAATCATATAATTTTACCATAACTTTTCCCCGTTTTCTTATTTTCTTCTCAGCGCATAGGGACATTTTTATTTGATGTGTTATGCGCTTTATAAATATTGTGTATTATTATTATTATTATTATTTTTTTTTATTATTATTATAACGGTTATCCTTTCCATTTTGCAGACATCATGCGTGCTTTCATTGCCCTTCTTCTCGTGGCCGCGGCCAATGCAGCGGCTCCCATCTTGAAAGTCGCCGAGCCTATTCCTGGTCACTATATCGTCAAGTTGAAGGTGATTTACGTTAACTACAAAAATATAAGTGTTAGATAAAAATACTAGACGCGGTATGTTGACTCTTACCATCCTGCGTGTAATTTCAAAAGTCACCAAAATACTTCTTCAGTAATACCCTTAAAGAGGAACCCGAGTACTGATTGATGATGAAAAATCTTTCATCAAAATTCCACATTTCATTGGTTTCCAGGTGAAAGTATATTACATTCGCATTGTATTGTGGGACTAGTTCAGTTCAAATGTATTAATTAGTTTTAGGATTGGCCGTTTCCAGGTAAAGTTTCCACCGCCAGCCCCATACACAATTAACACTGTGCCACATATAGATTTCTGTGTTAGTACTTTTTCAACAAATTGTGTGGAAGTTTAGTTTAAAACAACGAAGTGTTCTGTTGTTTTCAACTACCCTCTTCTGTACTAAAGTGACGTTTTCAGAATATTATTATAGAAGGTCTGAAAACAGTTGATGTAATGTTGTTCTGCAACTACTCAATCTTATTTTAAATCTTAAAAATAATAACAACACTCAATCTTGTTACTTTTTTTTAACAATAGAATGAAAATTTCAATTGTTGCCACTGACCACAAATAGGCCTATCATTCTGATAGAAACCTACAATTGTTCTGTAAATACAAATTAGAAATACTGTATCATTCCTGCAATAAATTTCTTTTGCATGCTTAAAAATTGAAATCAAGTAAGTACACTGGTTTTAATAAATGCCATTTAGCAAAGTCTAGCAGCTACAAACTCAGTTTGGTTGGAATCAAAATGACAGTTGGATTTTTAATTCAATTATTGTCCTATAGAGACAAAAATTCTACTCGACTTCTCTTAGACACTGCACGTGTGTTTATAATATATATGATATGTTTTTATTATAAAATATAATATTCACATGACAGAGAATATTACTCATGGACCAATATACATAATTACTGAAATACTACTTCTGAACTGACTCTGCTCAGTCAGCTTTACAGGGGTCTAGCTAACAACATTAATGTACAGTGTGTCTAAAAATAATTGTGCAAGTGAAAAACATTTTTCTGACGTCATGCTTACATCACCATCAAGGGCATAGTCTTAGCTTTCAAATGCCGTTTCTTCTTTTCAGTTTGCTTGTTTTATTCCTGAGATATGTTCAGTTAACAACGAAAAGGTAAAATCACAAATGTGCCACTTTCACTACAGTCAATGATTGCATCAGGCCCTCTTCCCGTAAAAAGTGACACAATTGTGATTCCACCGTTTTGTTGTTTGCAAGATATCTCGAGATCAATACAAGCAAATTGGACAGAATAAACAGCATTTGAAAGCTAAGACTTTGCCCCTGACGTTGACGTAAACATGAGTCACAGCAGTATTTTCTAAGTGTCAAGAGGGCGCGTTTTACCTGAACTAATTTTTTTGAGACATGCTGCAGCAGGTCTCAAAAATATGCAAGTAAAAGCGCCCTTCAGCAATTAGAAATACTTTTGTGGCATGATGCTTACATCAGCGTCCAGGGCAAAGTCTTCGCTTTCAAATGACATTTGTTCAATTTACTTGTTTTAATCTCGAGATATGTAGTAAACAACAAAATGGTGGAATCACAATTGTGCCACTTTTATAAGGGACTTTAGTAAAAGTGGCACAATTTTGATTTTTACCTTTTCTTATTTAAATTAACATATCTCTAGATTAAGACAAGCAAATCTAATATTTGAAAGCTACGACTATGCTCTTGATGTTAATGTTAGCATCATGTCACAAGAGTATTTTATAATTGCCATAGAGGGCGGTTTTAACTTGCACATGTTTTGAGACACAATGTAGAAAGAGACGTCCATGCTGACGGTTATTATTTGGCCTATTTTCAAATTCTAGGCAATTACAGATCTTCATATTCCATAGACACGTCCTATATAAATAGCTCAAGGACATGAGTGATGTTTTGCTATGCTGCAGGTGGATGGTTGCAAAAGAGATTCCCTCCCTTTAATCAAGCGTTGCCCAAAGTGATGGCTATTCTGTCATTATTTTTATATTTGTTTGTTCATTTGTTTGTTTATTTGTTTACTCGCAGGATGGTGTGGACTTGCAGTCAGTCACCGCTACCGTCAATCTCTCTGGGGGTCGAGTCGGACGAGTCTTCAAGTTCCTCAACGGATTCTCCGCGGAACTCTCTAGCACCATTTTGGACTTGGTAGGGAGGCCATCTTAATTATTTTCTTCAACTGTAACGTCTCAGTTTAGGAGTTACGGTTGAATGTATACTTTAATTGCCTTGTTGTGTGCATAATGTTTTTTTTCTGATTTATAGTATTTATAACTTTGTCAAAATATCGCCTAGTCCAAAATATTTGATTAATTATTTTCGGTTCTAGTGAAACATAATGCTAGAGATGACTTCTATGACTTCGATAACACAGCAGCATATATACGTTATAATTGTTAGCCCTTTTGGACGTTGCTCGATGTTCTGTTTGCCAAAAAATTGAATCTCTGGAAATTCGAACATTTTGCTACTTAATTTTGCCGCTGTTCTTGATTCACTCTATAATCAATAACATTCCAAAAATACCTTTATCTTTTATTTTATTTATTACATTTGAAGGAGATGGAAAAGAACTTAGGAAATCAAGCATAGTGTAACAGAAAATTACTTAGTACCATGCAGCTAATGCCTGAATATTGCCAAAAAGGTATTAAGTCATTATCCTTTATAAGAGAAATTTTCAAGTAAGAATCACAGATACATAAACGAAGCAGATTTAAAAATGGGGACAAAAGACAAACAGGAAATCGTAGGGAATATCACTATATAAATCATCTTTATTTCTTGCATCTTGCAAAATAAATAAGTACATAATAAGTACAAATAGTATTACCCAGGTCCACTGAAACCTCTGGAATGTAACAACATTCAAGATGACAAGAGGCAGGGTATACATATACATATACAAACAAAGAATACATAAATACGACACTGGGTACAAAAACAATCACGATACATAAAGAGACATACAGCA
>JZLH01S0044382.1:33904-47490 GCA_001188425.1 Eucidaris tribuloides
GAATTTGGGAATCTACAGATCTAGGGATCTAAAATTCCACATTGACCATCAATTCCACTTAACCGGCATCCGACACACAGCAAGGGTAGTAGTACTTGTTGTAAGGAGAAGAAAGTCGTAATAAGTTTACAACCAAACAACAATAATAATAAAATAATTATAATAATAATAATAATAATAATAATAATAATAATAATATAATGAATAATAATAATAACGATAATAATAATACTAACAAACTACTACTACTACTACTACTACTACTACTACTACTCTACATCACTACTCAGAATAATAACAATAAAAAATAATGACGATAATAATGACAATAGCTGTAATAAAAAATGAATAAAATATTCTTATTCTCCATATTTTTACCATTACTATTATTATTATTTCTCATTATTTTACCATTACTTTTTATTATTATTATTATTATTATTATTATTATTTATTATTATTAGTATAGTAGTAGTAGTAGTAGTAGTAGTAGTAGTAGTAAGTAGTAATATTCAATCTTAGGGACGCATAATACATAAATAGTCTCTATGCATTGTGAAGGTAACACAACTGAAATGTATGACATTGGAAAAATAACTAATAAATTATCCAAATCAATCAATCATGCGTCTTAGCATGACTTTAAATATAATCAAAGTTTGTCAATGGAGTCAAATGCTTGGGGGAAGTTCTATTTCCATAATTTGGGTCGCACGTTATTCACTTTCAAGGAACGCTCTCAACCTAACTACAAACCGTAATGTCTTATATTTCTACACGTATTTCAGATGGAAGAGTAGTAGCAGGCTGCTGCCACTACAGTGTGTGATCCCGGTCATACATATCGCCCAACTACAGATAGGCCAATTTCCTTATGCCGCAGGCGTCGAATGGGTAGCAGACAAAAGTCCCCGGTTCAACGTCTACCATTAATAAAGCAACGTGAGCACTAATCCATGTACTCCATAGCGGGACGCCTGGAGCATAAACCAATGAACCCTTTGGGGAGTCTATAACCCGACCGATCAAACCAAACGCTCGACAGATCAGTACAGAGCCAAGTGGAGTTCGCAACTCCGACTACGTGCCAGGCACTGTTCGGTCTTTGGGCGCGACCGGTAATTGACAATCACAACGCCTGCAACTACTCTCCACTTTTCAAGCTACAGCTGTGTACCATGAGCACCAGTTCAATAACGCCTACACAACGCGTATAGTAGTCAGATATATATAGTTACTTTCGAATGTCCAATGTCGGGTACCGAAAGCTAATATGTAAATGCCACAGGGTATCGCGTAGTTCAAGGTTATAAGCGTGCGAGCCCAATTGGGTACCAACATTACGTTAGAGTATGGGTACGATCCTGGCTGCGGTACACAAGTAATGGTTACGGGACGGATCAGACCTGAAAGCATGGGTCGGGTATAGAAAAGGGTATGGTGGGACTATTGGTTATGGTCTGGGCACGGGTTGGGACCATGGGTTACGTGGTACAGGTCCTAGCAATGTGACACTGTGGGGACCGGTATAGACCTTGTAGTATCCAGTTATGGGGTACGATACGTAATCAGAACTGAAGCATCGGTAGGGTGCAGGTAAACGGGTATGGGTGGGAACCATTGGTTACGGTCGGGTACGGGTATGGGAGCCAGGGCTCCGTCAGGTCGGCAGCATGTGATCCTAACCAAAGGGATACGAGACCATGGTAGCGGGTATGGGTACGCTGTCCTGAATTATGGCTACGTCCAAGGGAGCGGTACTGTTAAGGATATGTGGAAGCGAATTCTGGGATAGCAAAAGTCAGGGAGCAACTATACGAGTCCAGAAACACGAGGATAACTGAGGCCGTTCAGCACACTGAAAGTCAGGGCGCCGGAAGCGCGGGGGCAGATGGGGGCACTCTGCCCGCCCCAAATAATTTTGGGGGGCAAAACGTAGTTTTGCCCCAATGTCCCCTGGAAGGGTAAAAATTATCAATTATTTAAAGACTAAATGAAACAAAAGAGCACTTTTCTTGTTTGAAATTTGTCCAATTTCATAACTAAAATATGGCAATAATTTTCGCCCTACGGCACTTAAATTTTAGTTATAGAAGTAACTTCGCGTTCTTCGAAAGTGTGCCTCGTGAACATACCTTGCAGTAAACCTTTCATTTTTGCCTTTTCTTCTAAGCCCCCTTTCCATTTTGCTTTCTTCTAAGCTTTCTTTTTTTTTTTTAGCAATGTAAGTAATATTTATCATTTGGTTCCTAATCAATGCGGATCACCGCTAAGCTTAATGAATACATTTCAGACTAACAACCAAGGCAAAGTGAAAGTGGCTCTCCCAGTGTAGCGTAATGTTATTTGAGAATTGAAAATTCTTAAGCTCCTCTGCGTCACGTGTTGTTCCGCGCATATGAATGTGATATAAACATAAGAACTATGGAACTGGGGGGCACTGCTACCCCTCTGACAAAAAAAAATAAAACTTGGATAATTCAGGGAAAAAAAAACGGTTCTAAAAGCATTTAAAAATGGAAGATTGTGACAAAAAGACAAATTGTTAATATTCACAATTTAAAAACAAAAACAAATTTAAAATTTGCGGTACCTTGCTACTCTTTTTTTTTTTTTTGTATGCAAGCAGCTGCCCGAATTTCAAAAATGTCAAGCAAATTTCGGCGCGCTCCGCGCGCAATAATTGCATTCTAAATAAGTTTGGGAAATTGAACGATATGAATGTTTAGTGGTATTTTACGTAAAATTCTATTAGTTTTTGTAGTGCTTTTGATATTTTAACATAATTGGGCATTGCTTTTTAGACTTTTTCGTCTTATCAAAATTATGCAGGTGGGGGGGGCGCAAGAACGACCTAACCACCTATTCTTACATTTTTCTTATTTAGCGAAAATAACGATATTGAAGTCAATGAAATACAGATTCACTGTCATTAAAAGGGGCAAAAATTTATGTTGTTTCAAGTGAAATGCCAAAATGTTCTCACCTGGGAGGGCGGAAACCCCCTCCCAAACCTCCCCCAATTACGTTTTTATCTGACTTATTCAATACATACCAGTATGAATGACCTTTTTAATGCATATTTTAAGCAAAACAGGCGGTGCGTGCCTCCCAGCCCACTTTATCAAACATTCTGCCGTACAGCCTGCAGAGGATTCCCCCTTCACACCCCTTGCAGTTCAACTCTTAAAATAATATTCTGGCGCATTAAGTCAGATATATCGGCCAAAAAAATTGCCTTCCTAGAATGAAGAGTCCCATACGCCTATGTGATTAATAAAGAGTTTCTGAAAGGATATTGCACCGACAATGGTGGATTTGCTTATTTTGAGTTAATATTAATTGGATCAGACGTGCGAACATATGTATACATACTCCCCCCCGCCCCCCGCGCTGCGGTCGCTTCCCTCCCTCGCCAGCGGATCTCACACTATATTAATTAAAATGGTGCCCCCGTCGAATTTTTGCCCCTCAAAACCTACAAAGTGTTTCCCGCGGCCGCGCGCCTCCTGCTTGAAAGTAGGCTAACAATTTGGACAGAAATAAGATTTAAATACTGCAGTATATTCAGGCTCTGTTTGACTATGTCGGGAAGGTACTCTTGTCGTTTAAAAAAAATAAAGAGAAAAACACCTTCTGTATCTTCCTATGGCTGTGGGATACGTAAATTTCGAAACTGTTTCTCCTGAAATTGTAACTTTGTGTCTCAAGAGCTTCATTATTGGCACTTGAATTTGAAATGTAAACTACAACAACAACAACAGTGAAACAACAAACCAAAACGTCTCCAACAAAAAAATATGGTAGATTATTATGGTCATAGTATGAGATACACCCACGTGGAGCAAATTTGAATTATGCTAAACCTGATTTGTGCCGTAAGATAGTAGAGTCGTAACCTAAGATGGGGCCAACCCCCCCCCCCAGTTAACGGAAGGCATAATACTGTGAAGATAATACTGTTGTGGATATGTTTGATTATAACCGGACATCTTTATCAATCTGAGTAAAATATAACGACTTTACTTTCCCGCCGTGTGTTTATTATGATTATATTATGCCAATTTACGGTAACCTGCGATTTGAGGGCACTCTATTTGGGTATTTCTTCTGGTATCTCTCTGTCTTTCTGTTTGTCCGTCTTACTCTCCATGTGCAATATCCAATTATAGTGACGTTGTCGACCATGGATTGTTCTTTGCCAATCTCAAGTTCTCAACAGCCTGATGTTGTTCATGCCAGTAAAGTCTGCAATATTTTGACGTTATGCTGTTCTCTGGCGCCCTCTCTTTCTCTTTCCATTAATTTTCCTGTAAGAAACAAAATCTCTAGACCTTCCTTCATTACACAATGTCCTAAAAAATCAAGTTATTGTTTACGAATGATCTTCAGAAGCATCTGCTGATTACCTGTTCTATGAAGTACCATCTCATATGTGGTATGACTAGTCCAAGGGATCCTCGACATTCACCTGCAGAGAAACCACATTTCAGTTGCTTGCAAACGGCCTTCCCTAGTCTTGGAAATTAAACCACTCTCACAACCATATTTAAAATTTGGCAGTAAATAAGAATCCAAGACTCATAATCATGGTGATTTTTACATTATAGAGAAGGGCACTTAAAGATTGTGTCAGAGATTTGCAAGTCCATTACGGTAGTTTAGTACTTGCAAATGGTGTGTTGAAAGTTTGAGATCCATACGTCATGAATTTGTTGTTTTATAAGAAAAACTAATAACGACATGTTACCAGAATGTTGTTCTTTCCGTGAGTTTAAATTTTACTCAAATTGCGAATCGCGGTTATGTGTACCGTCGCAAGACCAGCGGAGCGTACTGATTGGTTAAACGGCTAACCTCCGCGCGACCTTCGGCTAACGGCTGATCGGACAATTTTGGAACGGCCCATGCACGTTGACGTCACGGATTTAGTTTAAGTTTAACCGTCCAGATTTTCACCCAAACTCAACATTTTACCCCAAGTCTCTATGAGAGGTGTTTATTTATATTAATCTTCACATTGGATATGATTTCAGCTGATTTCATTCATTTAGCTGTTTTCTGACGTACAAATGAAGGACACAATCTTTAAGGCATATACCACTTTGTATACCTTCTAGGCCACCACAGTGGGATCGACCACGAGCAGTGACGTACGTTCCAGCTTCTCCAACTATGGCACCTGCGTTGATATCTTCGCGCCAGGATCTTCCATCACCTCGACCTGGATTGGAAGTAACACCGCCATCAACACGATCAGCGGTACCTCCATGGCGTGTCCTCACGTTGCCGGTAAGTTTCCTTTGAATTTCGAAAGTGAAAAATAGGATTTCCTTTACTTTGTTGAAAGTAACATTCGTTAGTCTCCTGACCGTGCCTAAAGCAAGAAGATATCTTAAATGAGTGGGGGTTTTTTAGTATTGCTTGAAGGGTATAGGCCCAGATGGTCCGCTAATGTAAATTATAATTTCTAACTTGACCCGTTGGAGACTAAGTACGAGTTAGCTCGTGTTGAGGTCCATGGAAAATGTGTGATATAGGAGGGGGGGGGGGGTTCCAGGGGCGTCAACGGGAGAACGATCGAGAGGCTCTTTAGCGAAGGAGCCAAGCAACCGAGTGGGGGAAAGGTGATGGTTGGGAGAGGTAAAGTATGCCTCAATAACCGAATGAGATCAAAATATGCACTAACGAGAGTATATTCAGGCTGGAAGGATTTGTCTCGAATTTGTTTACGCGAGAAACAAATTACAGACAAATCCTTCCAGCTGAGAAGTCTACTCCAGCTTGTGTATAGTTGGTACATATTTCAACTGGTTTGGTTCTTGAGGCATTTTCAAGTATTCCCAATCATGTCACTAACCTTTACATTATACAGAAAACAAATGAGGATGCGCTTATGGCTTTGAACCCCTCATACAGTGTATGTATGATACTGTGGTAGGATAGCTATGGTATTTACGATAGTTATAATAGGATACCCGTCACATTTGACAGTAGGCATGTCCATGTGTTCCTGGCCTGTCCATGCGTTTGCGAGTTTCTCCTTTCTAGGATACTCCCACAGAAAGTCTGTATAATTTACGAATTTCTGAATATTTATGATCCATACAAGAAGTTGTATTACGTGTTGCCATACGAGACATATGCATCAGAAATAAAGGCATCGTATAACAATGTTTCCGGTGAAAAAAATCCGAGTTACACGATTCCCCATGCTACCATCTCTAATAAGGTCTAAAAGTGAAGCCCTGAAGAATGTTGCCGTTTAAAACAATAATTATGTGCTTTTAAAAAGTGAAAATTATTGAGTGATCATTCCAGGTTTCCCCCACAGACTGCAGCGCTGCAGAATTTTCGCCAACTGACAATAATTCAAGTGTTGACTTATATCTGTACCTTTACGGTTATCTTTACGAGTCACAACATAACTGTCTGAAGTTTTGTGTCCTTCGGTGTTTAATTGTCCATTCAAATACTGCCAGAGAGCAAAGATTGACAATTTTTTTTTCAAATGGGCCTTCCAAAATATACATGATATAGTGTCTTTAAAGTGTTAACATACGGGACATACATGTATATATGAATTACCAAAATTAGTAATGTAAACTCATTTTATTTTCTTCTGTGCAGGAGCCCTCGCGCTTGCTGGAAGTGAGTCCGCTGTACTTAACGACGCTTCCTCGAACAAAATATCCTTGCCTGGTTCCGGGTCTCCCAACCTGTTGCTCTACGTTGAATAAGAAGGTTCGATTTGAACTGATTTTCAGGAAAAAAAATGTTATTATTAACTAGTAAAATTTGATTTGGAAAATGATATTGAAGTATTGATTATCCGTTTTCAATTCATTTGATTTATCAAAGCTTTTACAATCCAAATTAAATTTCATTTCAATCATTCAAAAAACACGTACATACATACATGATTTTGGAAAATACAATAAATTCCAGAAAAAAAGTTTAATTTGCAGATCAACTTCCAGGGTCGATATCTCTCTTTGTATTATGGCATAATACTGGAAATTGGTATCGTTGTAAAGCCTGTTTATTTTCCTTACAATAATACCTAATTTGTATGATTATGGATTCACAGAACGTGCTTGACATTTTGATAAGGGGCTAATTAAGTCAAAAGTGAAAAGTTGTCAATAATTATTGCAAAATGCATTGTTACTGAATGCGAAGATTCAATTTCAACTGATTTTTTTTTCTCATCATAAATGCATACCAACTTTTTTGTGTAACCTCATTTAAAACTATTCTTTTCTACTTATTTTCAGGTACCAGCATCCCATGGCAACATGACTGCTACAACGACACCACGTGATCAAAATAATTTGAAAAGAGTATTACTATCAATATGCCTCAGAATAGGAAAAATGCGAACTTAATAAGTTTACACACAGATGTCTGATTGTATGATGAATATAATTTCGCTCAACCACTTTGTTTTCAGAATTAAATGTATGATATATAATCCATATTGGATAAGCTATATACATGATAAGACAAATTGGCAAACCAAGCCAAATGAAACATTTCATTAAATGAATGGAATGCAAGCATTATAAGATAGGTACTTACGCCTAACGAGCTTCAACACAATGACCTCCAGTTAACGTGGATTAAACTTGGCAAGCTGTGCTACCAAGTTTTGAATATGCCACGAAATAGATTGTACAATTAATGAAGATACACAATATGTGCATGAATTATTATTTCCATAAGGAAATGTGTCGTTTTGAGTGTGTATTGTGAAAAAAATACACCCTATAAAAATAAAGACAAAGCTATCGTAGCTAATTAATTTGTTTTGTTTTTTGTCTTAATTTGTTTGAGGTTGTGTAATTTGGTGTGCGGGTTGAGTAAATGCAACGATCTCTAAGTTTCTTAAAGCCCAAGTTTAGTTTTGGGGATTTTTTGTTATTTGAAAGCTTAACCCTTTAGATGCTATAATGTAACATTTTGGGGGTCCCCCCGAGATTTTTCATTAACTAATTAAAAAAAACTTAAGACATTCAGAATCTATTATTGCAGGGTTATGACCTTGGGGCATAAAGCTTTCAAATAACAAAAAATCCCCAAAACTAAACTTGGGCTTTATTAATTTCAGAGTGAATCTCAATATCTTATCTACCCTTGTATTGTGTCGGAGAATTATGTAATCCATGGCAAAATTGTAATAGTCAAATTGAAGAGCGAAGTTATGACGAAATATGAGTGTGATTTTTGTCTCTGTATGTCAGTGTGTATGTATTTGTATAAGCGTATGTTTGTGTATGGTATGTCTCTGTGTCTGTTTGTGTGTTTGTGTGTATGTGTGTGTGTGTGTTGTGTGTGTGTGTGTGTGTGTGTGTGTGTGTGTGTGTGTGTGTGTGTGTGTGTGTGTGTGTGTGTGTGTGTGTGTGTGTGTGTGTGTGTGTGTGTGTGTGTGTGTGTGTGTGTGTGTGTGTGTGTGTGTGTGTGTGTGTGTGTGTGTGTGTGTGTGTGCATGTTTGTGTTCGTAAATAACCAGGCGTGGTTCTAGAGCAAAAATTTTAGGGGGGCTACGGGTGGGGGGCTTGACGGAAACATGCGAGGGAGCGAAACGACCGAGCGGGGAAGGGGGGATCCCGCACTCCTACAGTAGGAACTTTTTAAAAATACCCATAGAAAAGACGTGATTCTGGGCATAGTAAATAAATATTGTAAAGGTATATTTTATAATGATTATTAGGAATTATTTTTATAAAGTTACAGGAAACACGTGAAAAACTGTAACTGGGCAGTGATTCTTGCGAGTGAGCGAAACCTGCGATCGGGGGGAGGGTGTGGGAAGGGGGATACTCCCCTCCCACGGTAGGAACTTTTTTGAAAATACCCATAGAAAAGACGTGATTCTGGGCATGGTAAATAAATATTGTAAAGGTATATTCTATGAAGATTATTAGGGATTATTTTTATAAAGGTTACAGGAAGAATGTGAAAAACTAAAATTGAGCAGTCATTCTTGCGAGGGAGCAAAACCTGCGAACGGGGGAAAGGTATGGGAGGGGGATACCTCGTCCCACGGTACGATTTTGTTTTTCAAAATACGCGTAGAAAAGATTTTTTCTAGGCATGGTAAATACATATTTTTTGGCAATGGTATATATTTTATCAAGATGGGCATGTTTTCTGTTTTCCGTTGTGCGCCCCAGTGCTTCTGCGCAATGGGCCTTTGTTTGGCGGGTTCTGTTTTATATTATTTCCCTCTGGGACGCACAGTTTATCAATGCAAGGAAATATTTTCATCACTACGATTTTGTTTATGACAAATTTTTTATCGAATATGATTAATAAGTTTTGTAATATGTTGTTGTTTATAAGTATACATGTATGATGATTTGATCAATAAACAGCCCTGTGGAAGGGGTAAAATATATGGAAAAATAATTTATCAAGATTAGGGGTTGGGAAGTCATACTTGCGAGGGAGCTAAGAACAGAGCGGGTGAGGGTGTGTGAGAGGAATATCCCCTGCTACGGTAGGAACTTTTTAAAAATACGCATAGAAAAGACGTGATTCTGGGCATATGGCAAATGAATATTGTAAAGGTATATTCTTTGAAGATTATTAGGGATTATTTTCAAAAAAGATTAAAGGAAGAATGTGAAAAACTATAATTGAGCAGTCATTTTTGCGAGAGAGTGAAACCTGCGAACAGGGGGAAGGTGTGGGAGGGGGATACCCCCTCCCACATAAGGAACTTTTTCAATATACGCATAGAAAAGATGTGATTCTTGGCAGGGTAAATACATATTTTAAACGAATATTTTTTTTTCAAATTCTGAGGGATTGTAGTCAGGTTTTCAAAAAGATGTACAGTAAGTAGGCCTAGTCGTAGTTGGGGGAGCGAAGCAGCCGAGCAGGGGTAGGAACTTTTTTTTAAAATATGTATTTAAAAAACGTGTTTCTGGGCATGGTAAATACATATTCAAAAATTCTTATAACTTCTTGCTATCAATATTTAGCCTTTGGTAGATCGCTTCAGTTTATTTATTAACATTTTCACTCTAAAAATATTTTTTGTCCTTTTTTTGGGGGGGGGGGGGGGGCGGGCTTGAGCTAAGTTTTTTTTTTTTTTTTTTTAGGGGGGGGGGGTTACAAGCCCCCAAAGCGCCCCCCCTTAGAACCGCGCCTGTATATTATGGTATGATGATATTAATTATTTCCTTATCTTACAGTTTCCAAATAAGATCGTTAACATAAACCCATACGAAAGTTATATAACAATAAACTTACATTAAATACGTACAAATTGCAATGATTTCAATGATTATTTCAAATGCTAAGACACATAAATACACCTCTTGAAAAAATAATATTGTTAAAATTATATTTCTAAATATTTAGAATGGTTTTTTTTTGTTGTTGTTGATAGATGCCCAATAGTTTCTTCTATCAAGTGCCACTATAACAAAACAAACGTTGGTTAAAGATTGTGTCATTGATTTGCACGTCAAAAAAAATCTATATGAATGAAATCAGCTGAAATCATATCCAATGTGAAGACTAATATAAATAAACACCTCTCATAGAGACTTGGGGTAAAATATTGAGTTTTGGTGAAAATCTGGACGGTTAAACTTCATCCTTTTTCAAATTACTCAGGAGCAATTTCAAAAAATCCGCGACGTCAAACGTGCACGTGTCGTTCCAAAATTGTCCGATCAGCCGTTAGCCAATGGTCGCACGGGGGTTAGCCATTTAGCCAATCACTGTGCGGCGTGTGCGCTCCGCTGGTCTTGCGACGGTACACAGTAACCGCGATTCGCAGTTTGAGCAAAATTGAAACTCACAGAAAGACAAATCTGGTACCATTGGTCGTTATTAGTTTTTCTATAAAAAACAAAATTATGACTAGGGCATCTCAGCTTTCAACACACATTTGTAAGTACCTATTATACGTTTAGGTATGTTGATACATGAAGGGAAGTAATGGACTTTGGCAATCCCTGAACAACCTTTACGCTTGGCGGCAGTGACTTTTTTGGCAGGTTGATGAAAGATGATTATGTACGAATTAGAAGAAGATGTAGCAATGCATCCAAACCTAAATACACCATTCAACAAATTGGGGGGAAATTTCTTTTTTTTTTTTTGGCCCCCCATTAATATTTTATGATATATTGTTCGATGAAATGAGTAAGTCTTTAAGTATGCCAGTCATATCCAGGATCAATGATTAAATAATCAATCAATCATCAATAAAATCAATAATCAATCATCAACCAATCAAAGTCGATCAAAATATAAAATCGATCAGTCGAAAGCATCAATGATTAATCATGCCTCCAACTTCGATCGAAATCAACCGTCAATGGCAGATGAAGGAAACTCTTGTAATATTCATCCAATATGAAGTAATAGTTAGTATAGCTTATTAAGTTGTATTTATTTCGTATAAAACTAAAGTATTTGATTGTAAAACGGAATATGGATAGGCGAATAATTCAGCTTCTGTTCAAACGGACCAGTGCTGTTGTTTCATGGGGTCCAAAATCCAACATATTTAATAATAATAGCAATATAAAGTGAAACATAACATAATAAGAATCAAACAGAGAATGATAGAATAATATGACTGTTGTAATTTTACAACATCATAAAATTCAATTCAATGAAAATTTGGCCAGAATTAAACAGCTTGAACACAAATATATTATGTTGTTTAGAAATGATTGAAGTGAATTGTACTAAAAGAGTAGGCTGAAATAAAATAAACAATCTAAAAAGTGAATTAAAAGTAAAAGAAACTGGCGTATTAAAAAAGAAAATCCGTGGAGAGGTATAGGAATTTTTCAAAAGAAAAAACAACTAAAAACTATTCAAGGAGCAAAGTAAATAGCATATATTGCATTGAAACAAAATATTACCTCCCATCGATATCAAATATGTTGAAACGTGGTATGGCTAACTTAACAACAGGATTTGATTAAAAGAAAAGGAAACCAGAATATAACACAAAATCCATGAACATAATTATGCAAGTTTGTCAAAGATAACTTAACTTTTTGGCAAGACAAATGTTGAAGAAAATAAAGTGTATAAGGTATAATTATACGTGTATACCATCGAAACAAAATAACATTTTGAGTGAACATGAAAATATATTTAAGATGTGGTGTGGTGAGTAAACTATTGAATTGACGTAAGTAAGGAATAGCAAAAGGAACATACAATGATTGCACAAATACAAAATATTGAACAAGTTAAAGTTTAAAGTATTGCGACAAAATGATAACTCAAAAAAATATATATATTTCGAATCGTAGTTTGAGTGAGTAATTAATTGAATTGACATAGGTGAAAAATATGCATTATCCACAGACATTCAAATAATGCAGTTAGTTTGAGTCAAAATCAATGTGCAAATTGAAGGACTGTTTTGAGAAAATACGATTGAATTTATGACAAGGTAAGCAGATTGCAAAAGTAAGATGAAATTTTGGTTTTGAAAGTGTTAACAGTAGGAGACAATTTTAAATCAGTAGGTAACGCGTTATAAGCCTTAGCACCTCTATATTTGAAATATTTCTTAAGGAATTCTGTTCGTGGTTTGGGTAAGAGTAGTTTATCGCCGTATCGGGAAGAGTAATACTGGGGTGCGAAATTGAATTCATTTCGTAAGTACACAGGGGTAAGTTCATGCATTACCTTGTACATAAAAACAATACAATGTTGATGTCTTCTCTTGTCGAGAAATTGCCAGCCCAAAGAATTATGCACCTCAGCAACATGTGACTCAGGTTTTACTCTTAATATAATACGAGCTGCTCTATTCTGTAACTTTTGGAGTTGCTCAACATATTTATTAAATGCTGAACTGTATATTATGTCACCATAATCAAAATAGGGAAGAATAAGAGCCTTATACACTGAGTTCACTACCGATTCATTCAACGAGCGTCTTAATCGCCCCAGAAAACCAACCATTTTACCTACTTTCTGAAGTAATTTTTCGATGTGTTTATTCCAAGTCAATGTTTCATCACATATCATTCCTAAATATTTAAATTCACGAACTTGGTTTAAACGGGATTTATTTGACGTTACATTTAAGACATTTCGTTTTTCTAGCATATGTTTACATCCAATGAGCATGCATTCTGTTTTTTTACAGTTGACACTTAATTTGTTTTTATTTATCCAATTATTAACACTCTCCAGGTCAGAATTTAGAGCTGACTCAATGTTTTGGATCGACGGGTGAGAAAAGTAAAGAACCGTATCACCGGCGTATAACTGAACATGACATGATTTCACACAGTCTACTAAATCGTTTATGTAAATTATGAAAAATAGTGGTCCCAGCAACGGACCTTGCGGGACTCCACAAATAATGAGGTTGAGATTAGACAAAAGCTGCTATGTAGATCGGACGTTACCCAACAGATAGGTGTATTCAGAGTTGGGTAAATTGTTATTTTGGAAATAATCGTTGAGCAATTGATCGTTGGGCAATGTCATTCGGGGTAAAATTTGTTGGGTAATTAAAGAGTTGGGTAAAATATGATGGATGACCAACTGATAGGCAATTTAATTTGCCCAACCATATAGTAAACTGA
>JZLH01S0044388.1:7118-9618 GCA_001188425.1 Eucidaris tribuloides
CCACCCACCACACACACACACACACACACACACACACACACACACACACACACACACACACACACACACACACACACACACACACACACACACACACACACACACACACACACACACACACACACACACACACACACACACACACACACACACACACACACACTCACACTCACACTCACTAAAACATGCTAACACAAACAGACAGCCACACACGCAAGCACACACGCACGCACACACACTCAGATTCACATACCCGCATACACATACGCACATACACACACTAACACATACCCACACTCACGGACACAATCATACGTACATACTATACGTACATACATACATACATACATACATACATACCCACATACATACATACATACATACATACATACATATACACATGCACATATACACACATGTACACATACATGTACACATACACACAGTTTTGAATCAGAGTGACGTCACATTTAAGTTTTCCTTATTTAATATTCCAAGTTCATTCAGTAAATCATATGAAACCGATATTAATCAGATGTGTTTTCATTTATACTTTACACATTCACAAACTGTGCTTTCCACTTTTTTTCCCACACCGATTCACCCAAAGTCATAATTTGGATTCTGACCTTGCAATGTAGGCCCTACATCGTCAACAGTGAAAGTCTGAACTGCGTGGGTTGCACAGCCAATTAAAGTATGACGTCACATTGGTTCGGAACCGCGTGGGCACAATAGCCAAAATTAAGTTTTTGAAAGCACCATATCGAATCAAATCTATATTTTACATGATTACACTTAAATTTGGCTTAGTATATCATTCATGAGTGAGCAGTTCCGTACAGCTTTCAATCTGCCCTCAAAACAAATGAGAAAAATTGTCTTTTGGTCAAGAACTAGGCAAAAACATTCATTGGCCATCTGGAGTAATTTGTCATTTCTTCACAAATAGTACAATAAGCTCGTGTCTTACGAAAAGTCATTGTATCCCAAACAACATACATCATATTTGTCTCTATCTCAGTAACAGCTGAGAATTATATAGCTGACCACTTGGACGGTTTGGACCAATAATCTTTATGCAGTTCTATAAAATCACCATAAGAAGATATAAACACACAATTTAACAATGATCACAGTTTTACAAATCTGAGCTACGTAATCCACTTTGCTGTGTCTCTGATAAGTTTTAGAATCGAAACCCTGAAAAAAATTGTACTTCAAAATGATCATTAAGCATGTTAAGTGCTGTAAAAGTGAAAATTTATCTATACCCAGTTTTGCTGTGTCCATTTCCTCCCTACTGCTATGCTACAGTTTAGAGTAGGCTCTACACCAGATGCAGAAGTTCATCCATACATTTTCTGCCAGAGGCAGCATAATTTTCCAAAGTGTTGTATTCTATGGTGTTAATTTGTCCATTCAACGACTACTTTGTTGCTCAGATATCACTGTTGAATAAAGGTAGCTCCCAAGGTCAAACTGTGGACCTTAAATCTTATGTTTAAGTACAATCAGTAAACTGTTGAAACGTCTAAAACTGTGAAAAAAAATCCAGTACAGAATCACGTGATAAAATGGGTGAATAGATAATTATGTGGAGTTTTATCTGCCGCCTGAGTAAGACATTGAATGACTTTATTGGCGTTGATGTTGGTGTTGAAAGAACATCACTCAGTAAATACAGCTCTACACCTAGCTTTGTGTAAGTCGCGATACCGATTGCACTATCGATCATACACACATTGGCCCTCTAAATTAACCAGTCTTTTAGTTTAATTCAAATTAGGCAAAGGTTGAACTCGTTGCAGTGCACTTACTACTAATTCGGATGCACTATTTACATGACACGCTTAAACTATTGTCCCAACAAATTTCTAAACAAGTGTAACTAAATCTCTCCGGTTCTTTAGTACCATCACTCTCTTTAAGGCGATCTCCTGTTATTACATTAGCTAAATATCCGTTGTTATTGCACTTATATTATTATTGCGAATTGATTGACCAGATTCTTGTCACAATTCCAAAATGTTCAATATCGATATTCATTCTATTGCCCTAAATCTGAAGTACAATATTTGTGTCAAATTAAAAGCAAACTATTTTTTTTTTACTAATGAAAGATCAGAATATAACTATGTTATGGAAAAACCTCTAGGATGACGAAACGAAATTTTGGTGACTGAATTAATACAGAATAATGTTTGCCCGAGACCAGTTGTAACATCAGATATTAACGGATTAAGTTAAACTGAATTCATTTTCGATTTGTTCATAATTCCACAGTTCCACAATGACCATACACTCATGCTCATAATTATGGAATACTTAAAAAACATTTTAGAAGTTGCCATTTTTCCGTGAACGGTACGTCTGGGATTAATATTTGTTCACCCCATGTGAAACAATTATAATCTAAGTATTTCAGGAATTTTGAGCATTTTGTAGCGTCCGACTCGACACTAAAACCTGTGTTTATAAAATTATTAGACTTGTAACA
>JZLH01S0044388.1:14618-28002 GCA_001188425.1 Eucidaris tribuloides
TTTTCTGTTGACCCCATCTTGACTTCATCTGAATGGAAAGAGATAGAAAAAGATGAGATGACTTTTAGCAAACAGAGAGTTTAATTAGTGCTAACGAAACTACAAGAAAATCAATAATGTTTTGATTGTTTAACCCGTTGGGGTCTTAGTACGAGATATCTCGAGTTGAGGAATATGGAAAATGCATGTTGTTGCAAAATCAACTCGTCTCCAAAGGGTTAATTGTGGATGCCGTCGTGCGATTGAATTTGATTGTGGCTGTTCGTGGCCGGCGCTAGGTAAACTGTCGGAGGTAAAAATGTTAGAGATAAAAATGTTTAAAGATAAAAATGTCAGAGATAAATCACTGTAAATTCCCTGTTAATAGTATGTATCTTCTGACAACGGGTAATCCTGTTTTTTTTTTAAAATCATACTAGTCAAGTATCTAAAATGACATCTCAGCTTGTTTCATTTTACAGTTTCAAGATAATAAGTAGTAGTCCAAAATCTTTCAGAAGCATGAAAACGTGCAACAACGTTATAACGAATGAAGTAAATTTCGACGCTTTATAGGTGGAATTATTGAATTTGCATTATATGCCAGTATTGAATTGGACTATGGCCATTAAAGAAATTAAATTAACACCCACATAGTCCTCTTGGTAATTTGATCGGGGTTATTATCCAGGGGTGATTGTTCTGAGGATAATTTACCTACGGGGTAGTTGCCCCGGAGTGTGATTGTCTTGGGAGATAAAAATTGTCAGAGGGTAATACTGGGGGGGGGGGGTAAATTTCCGATTGGTAATAATTTGGGGGTAATTGTCCGGGGGGTAATTGCCCAGGGGATTGTTGTCCAGGGGCTAATTATCCAGTGGGTAATTATCGAGGGGTAATTGTCGGGGGGGGGGGATTGTCCAGGGGTAATTTTCCAATTGTCCAGGCGGTTATTGTCCAGGGGGTAATTGTCCAGGGGGTATCTAAACAATGTACTGTCAGTGGGTTGTCGCAATTTTGTAAATCACTATAAATCGCCAGCCCTTTTGGAGATTGATCTATAGTTCTTACCTGTAATCAACCACTTCAAGATTCTTCTCCACTTCCAACAGTTTCTGAACAGGTCATCATCATCCCTGACAATAGGGGGCCTGGTAATGGCAATATAGGTCCGACCGAATGATGATGCAGATCATTGGTTTGCAGATCACGACTCCCCGAATCTATTCCAACAAACGAAAGAAAATTAATCAACAACTAGAAAGTTATTTGAAATTGGAAACAAATACACAGCGCTGGAGTAAAGACTTCCTCAATGTTTGGATACTCTGAGATTAATATTCGAGTAGCTGTGCAGGTTATGCTACGATAACGTTATCTTCACATATCAGCTAGGGAAACAGGTGCGACTAATCATTATTTATGTAGTTTAATTGGCAAACATCTTTATAAGGTTTACCTGACTGTTTATTTTCATTAGTGAGATAGAATGTTACATTTTGGTGCCACACACCTCGATCTTTCTTGGAATTTGCAATTTAAAAACATCAAATCATAAATCACAATTGCATGTGTTTGCACATCGTAACGCAAGCTGGTTATCGTTTTTTGAAATAGATGTCAGGTGGTGCTTTTTAGTTCAAATCACTAAATAATAGGAAGTAGTAAATTTTGAAAACAAAATGAAATGAACGCCGGGTAACCCTATCGATATGCAATATTTTACTTACACAAAGTAACCCATGATCTTTGACATATTGATCTAAAATTTCACTCCAGTTATCAATCTATAATAACATTTACTACAGCTAAATTTAATGGAAATTTAGTGATGTGGTAATAAACAATCAACAAAGTGAATTGCCTGCATGCATGTAGGATACAAAATGACTCATGACCGTTAACCATTGATAAATGAATTAATCATTTCTTTCATGTTGTTACCTACTTTAGTTATGTTTTATAGATATCTTTCTTTGATTTTTTTCCGATATTACAGTTAATAACATGTAATGTGTTATCTGCAGAATTTTGACTATATACTAGTATATTCCAAAGTGATCTGTGACCTTTGCCCTTCTACCTCGAACCTAAAATTTAATCAGTCTATCTGCTCATAAGGATAAATACTTATGCCTAGTTTAATGAATATCCATCGATCAAGTCTTGAGATTTTGCAATAAGTACGCGATACAAGAACAAACTTTACAAAATGATTCCTTTTCGGGTCGTTTGCATTAATTTTTATGGACAGCAGGCTATTCACAATGCAAGTGATCAGCTCCCAAAATGTGAAACCCTATCCATTCCCTTCACCTAAAAACAAAAATAGCGTAGCCTTAGAGAACGACACACCATTGTTAATCATGGTATAGGAATATCTCCTCCAATATACAGCAACAACTGTTGTCATCGCGTGCGAGAAATTTCATGCTATTTTCGAACGCAAGGGCCTTCAAAAAAGGTTCTTTACAAAATGCATCCAAAGTCAATCTTAATATACATCTTGAAAATATATCTACCAAACGTTGCGTTCTTAAAGGTAAATGACATAATTGGGGGTAGTCCTCAACCCATGGGCTGAAACTACTCTAGAATCAAGTAAACTATGCATGGATTCTCCTGTGAAAATCTTGTAGTCAAACGTTGACTCATTCCAAAATATCTAATGTCAATATCCCTCGTGGCAGGCAAACCTGATGTGTGGCTCTCTATGGGTCCTATTTTTATCGTGCCCGATAGAATTAATGTTCATGCTTGATTCTCCTTAAGTAAACAAATTAGAGACAAATCCTTTCGGCTGGGAGATCCACTCCAGCTGGTGTGTAGTTGGTATTATTGAACTCATTTGGTCCTGAGGCATTTTAGGGGGTTCCCAATCATGTCACTAACCTTTAAACAGATTCATATAAAGTTAGGTACCTACATTTGTAATTGCATCTTGGAAATATGAATTTCCCCCTTTTACGTTACCTACCATGGTTATGTAATTTTATGTGATGAGTAGGTATATTTCAGACAATACGCCTACAAAATTTACAAAATCACTTCTATATTTAACTACAAAATAATTGTCTCATTTTAAGACCGTGAAGCACAATTAACTCCTATAATTATCATTGTCATTTGTGCAGTAACGGAGGAAACTTCCGCGTCAGGTGTTTAGGATTTTCAGACTATACTAGTGATCGCCTTTTACGAAGATCAAATCATTATTGATTGCCCGAAACAGTAATCTAATGTCAAAACCAAAGCGTCCTGTGCCAGCTGTCGGCATTGATTAACAAGCAGATGGTATTCTCAAATTTCTATCCAACAATTTGACTGGGCAAGGAAGCAAATATACTGTATAGACACAATCATATTTCATACGACACGTGTTTACACAGATTTGACTTCTCTTTGAAGCTGATCCTTTTTTCAAAGCTAAATTTAAAGGTATATAGCATTCTTATATTTGCATTAAAACTATTTGTACCGAACTGAACATTCTTAGAAAAAAGGTACTGATTAGAACCTCTCCTTGTCCCGAATTTTGAACCTTTTAAAGTTTTTCAAAAAAGCAAAAGGGGTTCTAAATGGTTCTTTAGAACCATTTCTGGTTCTACAAGGAATCTGTTCATAGGGTTCTTTTTACAACCTGAGGGGTTTTCGATAGTATAAAGAACCCTACTATTTTTGTATAGGGTTCTTTATACCATCAAGAACCCCAAAGGGTGTATAAAGAACCCCAAATGGTTCCTTGTAGAACCAAAAATGGTTCTAAAGAACCGAGTTAAGAACCCCTTTCTGCTTCTTTAAAAAACCTTAAAACGTTCCAAATACGGGACAAGGAGAGGTTCTAATCTGCACCTTTTTTTTCTAAGAGTGAATTAATCAAGCTAAACAACCACTGGCGTAAGATTGGGGTGGTGGTGAGTTGGTAAGGGGGGGGGGTGTGCTCGATCCCCAAATGAAATTTGATCATTCTTCAGACATGCATATGTTGATAAATGTGTGTATTATGTTAGTTTCCGACCCAACCAAATGATTTGGCTGAATTGAAAACGTCAAGGCAGAGGCGTCGGCACGTTTCAGGAATACAAAGCATTGGAGGGGCAGAGCATTGTGCGTGAACAATACTCTGCCCCTCCAATGCTTTGTATTCCTGAAACGTGCCGACGCCCCTGCGTCAAGGACCTAGAATAATGTCGAAGGGACCGGGGGGGGGGGGAGAGGGGACACTACGATACTAATAAGCAACGAGAGCCATCAGGACGGGGAAAACACATCGACTCTATGATGGTTCTCTTCACCTCGATCTACCTTCTTCTTTCTCGCTAATATGCCCAACACACTGAATTGTATTTTCTTATATTTTAAGGTAAAAAATTTAATTAAAAAAAAAAACACTGGAGCGGATCTATCGACACAAGCTCCTATATAAAGTACTTCTTTATTTGATGCTCTGTCAGTTTTTCAACTTCTTTCATTGGAGCAAAGCGATGGAATAGCTTGCATTATTATTATATATATTTACAATTTTGCCTATCAACCATGTAAATCCGTTAATGATGCCGTTATTTTGCTCACTCATTTGATTGCAGGCATGTTGACAAACTGGGGTGTTATGTTCGTACTACGTTCGTCGATTTCTCATCGGCTTTTAACACAATTCAACCCCACCTCCTGATGAATAAGCTTATCGCTTTGAATGTTAAACCCTCCTTAATTCTTTGGCTTCATGATTTTCTGACAGGTAGAATTCAAAGAGTGAAATTACAGGATGTCTTCTCCAATTATGTAACTTCTAACACTGGGTCGCCCCAGGGTAGCGTGTTGTCAGCCCCATTGTTCATCATATACACAAATGACTGTATTTCATCTAATGAAAATGTCACTTTTGTTAAATTTGCTGACGACACGGCTATTATTGGTACGATTCGTAGTAACGATGAACGCAGATATCGGGAGGAGTTATCTGTGTTTGAGCAATGGTGTCACGATAATTTCCTAGAATTAAACACAGCCAAAACGAAAGAGATGATTGTCGATTTTCGTGTAAACAAAGTTCAAGTAAACCCAATCAATCTGAAAGGAGAAGTTATAGAGACAGTTAACAGTTTTAAGTACCTATAGGCACAGTCATTGACCAAGAGCTATCGTGGAAAGACAAAATGTCAATCTCTATATACAAGGGCACAGCAACGGATGTACTTTCTTAGGAAAATGAATTCATTCCATGTTGATAGGGTAATTCTGAAACTATTCTACAAATCCGTAATCGAAAGTGTCATGCTCTTCAGTTGTGTAGTTTGGTTCGGTGGGTGCAGGAAAGATGACCTCAAAAAATTACAAAAAATAGCAAATTATGCTGGCAAGATGACCGACGAAGTGACAAATCTGACAGATGAATGCAAAAATATGATCTTGAAACATGTCTCACAGATAATAGGAAACGTCAATCACCCTCTACACACATGTTACACTCTCATGCGCTCAGGCAAACGGTATAGGTCAATGAAAGCACATACTTCACGCTTCCTCAACTCCTTTGTTCCGCTCTCTATCCGTAAATACAATGAACTACAATGAATAAGCCCATATCTTGTCACTTCGCCAGTCATCTGTAATGCATTAAATTCTACCTCTTCAACCAGTTTTAACATATCTTTAAGTGATAATACATATAATATAATAATTTAATGATATAATGATGTAACAATGACTGAAATAATGACAATAATAATGACAATAATGATTAATGGTATCTGCTTTCCTATTAAGCCACTCTTCATTCTCCACGCTTCATCACAATATTACATGTATAAATTTAATCAAATTAATTTGTGTACCATGACTATAACAGAAATTTATTTTATTTATTGTTTATGCGTTTAGTATTGTGTGTATATAAGTATAGTGAATGAATTTGTATTGTGTAGTATAATGTATGTAAATGATGTATGTATATAAAATGCCAACAGAGTGAATTTCCCTTATGGACAATAAAAGTAATGAATGAATGAATGAATGAATGAATGAATATAAGAAAAGAAAAGAAAAAACAAGATCATCATTTCGCAAAAACCTAAGAACTAGACTCTTAAACATCAGTAAAGATCGAATAACATGTTATTAAATCAAAATAAATTCTGGATATGAATACATGTATACTCAAATTTTACTTTGCATATAGTTTTAGGAACTCGTAGAACCAATCTCGACTAGCACTCGTGCTAACTTTTGGTTTTCCCTTTAAAGACACTATATAACATAGTGGAAGCCCCATTTAAAAAAATTGTCACATTTTGCTCTCTGACATGATCGTGTTTGGAAGGACAAATAAACACCCTAGAACACAAAACTTCAGATAGTTATGCTGTCACTGGTAAAATACGTACAGATAAAAATCGGCAGATGAATTATTCTCAGCTGAGAATAATTCTGAAACACAGCAGTCTATGGAAAAAAAACTGGAGTGGTTACTCAATGATTTTCTCTTCTTAAAATACCTTGATGATCGTTTTGACCTGCAATTTTTGAGAGCTTCATTTTTAGACCTTATCAGAGACAGGTAGTATGAAGGATCAAGGAGCTCAGATTTTTTTTTTTAACTTGAAAAACATCGTTATACAGTGTGTCCAGAAAAAAGGAAACCGAGATGATGAAGATAATTTAATATCTTTAAAAACAAGTATGAAAAATAAGTTGTACATGTTGGAAGCATATTTCCTCCTCTTTCATTTGATACCGGTCACAGAGATTCACATTCACTGCATGGCTGAGCAAAGACAATAAGAAGGGACACACGGTATAAAATCATTTGCACACCAGAATTTGAAATTCAAACTTTCATGGCTTGAATGTATTCTTGAGTATTTCGACATTGAAGGGCACCATTGAAAAGCTGATTTTATCTTCTTTCATATGATACCACATTGTGAAAAATTAGCGTTGCATCAGTGAGAAAAGACAATTTGAGAATGATGCTTGCTTTCAGAAATGCTCCAAAATGCATTCATTAAGTTTTCTGGAATGGCAGCCAGCAAGCAATAAATTTACCCTTGCGAACAGGAATCGGAGTTATTGTTGTGTCGCGAGCAAGATATTATGTGAAGTCAGCCATCCGTGCGTGATCCTTATGTTCTGTTCGCCTCTCGTTCTTAAATTTATTCACTTAAAAATCACCGCTAAACAGGCATTGTTTTAATTTTACTTGTTCTCCGGCACACATAATTTATTTTTTACGCCTGGAGTGTCATATAAAAGAGAAATATTCTGATTTTTTACGTCATGTTTTTATTTTTCAAAAACAATTACATTTTTTACCATGAAAATGGACCTCAAAGATGGAATATGCGCGTGCAAATGAAATTGTTGGTGAGCACCAATTACATTGTTTTAGTTCAATTATGCGATGAACGGATGATAAAAAGTAATGTATCAAATGAAGAAGAGCAACAGAGCTTTACAATGCATACCTAATTTATTGGAGGAAAACTATTCATTATGATAGAATATTTTTTGCGATGAAATCCGGGTTTCCTTTTTTCTGGGGACACACTGTACAATGCCTTTAACAGCAGTTTAATATCTTTTCTTTGAACCACTTATTAACTATTGGATTTCTATAAAAGCGTCAATTCTAGCTACACTTTTATGTAACTTTAGGGATCCAATCATATTTTGCATATTGATAAGGTATGGTCAATTTACAAGTTTTTTTTATATGACATAATTATAATATGATATACTACGGATATCTTCTTTGTCTTTGAAACTCATGTATGGATATGTCTATGTTACCCTTTTCAATGTACATTTGTAACTTTGTGTTATGTTGTTAATAAATTCAACTTCAACTTCAACTTTAGTGCTCTTCTCAAAACCTGCTGCTTGAATTATACTGTGTAAGGATTCGCTGTGAAGCCACTCGAAAATAGACAAAGAGAAACATCGGCAAAGGGAAATACAACATGGGCGTTTTACGTCTCCTTTATAAATGTTACATCGAAAATGACATTAACATTATACTGTGCCAAGATATCCACAGAAAATTACATGTATGTTGCAATCGTGATATGCATATGACAGAGATGTCATTCCTAATTATTACATCATGAAAAATCTGTCCGACAAAATGACCGCAATATGAAACTTGATCCAATGCCAGTAAAACATTTGAAACTCCACAATGTCAAACCATCACAGAAAAAAAATGTTTCCAAAATTCATGATTTATTCATTACACTCAACAAAACCTTGCAAGTACCATAAAGATTTTGATTAGCAACTAAAACCCTTTTCTAAACACATTCTTGCTATTACTTTGTTAACATGTTCAGCACTTAACAGCATGTGCCCAATCACTAAAAATAGGTGTCAAATTTCTGAACACTAAGTGTCAGTAATCTTAAAAATACATTTTCTTACACATCTTTACTATCACTTTTTAAGCGCAATTTTTACAGTGAGCCTTTGCATGGTCTAGGGTCGATAATTGTTGGAATGTGGGGAGGGGGTACCTTTTTTACGGAAGCATATTGTCTCAAGCTTGATATGCCCCCTCACCCAGCCCACGCAAAGTATGGAGACATTACGTCATCGGTTATCGTCAATATTACGTCAATATTTATACGTCATTGCTAACTTGTTTATTTGTTTCATCGGCTCAAAGCTGCAAAACCGGGGTGAGGAAGACTTCAGGGGGCTACAAGGTAGGGCGTCTCTTTTGCAAGCCGACAAATTTACTTCGTGTAGATACATGACATACAGTAGCCACCGAAGTATGGTCACGTTCCGAACGCGTGCAAAAGCGATTCCAGAAACGAATTCGTTTCAATAAACGCAGTGCACGGCATTCACTACGCTGGCTTTGCGTTTCATCGAGTTTGAACATCATTTCATGAAACGCGTTTCAGTGAACGCGTTCGGAACGTGACGATACTTTCGGTCGCCACTCTATGGAAGACCATACCATCTTAGAACCTTTAGCGAAGTATACGAGCTAGGAACACAGTTTGAGTGGAATTATAGCAACCGTTCGACTTCGATTTGAATGTTTAAAATTCCTAGCATAGAACATACACTAAACGGCACTTGTTTTTTCGCACATTTTTCAAATTCTAGGTAAATACTGACATTCAGATTTCATAGAGATGTCACTCAAAATAGCTTAAGGGCACGAGTGATGTTTTGCTGTCCTGCAAGAGGGGGTAAAGGAGATTCCTCCCCTTTAAAGATATTGTTTATCAATGTGGAAGCCCCATCAAAACATTGTCAAACCTTGATATCTGACCTACATGATAGTGTTTGAATAGACAAATAAACAGCCTAGAACACAAACCTTTAGACAGTTAAACTGTCAGTAGCAAAATATGTACAGATAAATATCAGTACATTATTAAGGTCCTGAGGACAAACATTTATGGCACATGAATCTGTGGGGTAAAACTGGTCGTTCATTTATTCCTACCGTTTTTGAAAGCACTTAATGATATTTTTCCAGGGCTTCATTTTTACACCATATCAGCTGTACTATAGTAGCACTGAGGACCATGTAGCTCAGATATTTTGTGTAAACTGTAAACATTATTAAAGTAATCGTATAACAATGGTTCCAGTTAAAAAAAATGAGGTACATGATTTCCCACGGGCAGTGTCTTTGATAAGGTCTAAAAATGAAGCCCTTAAAAAAATGCAGTTCCAAACAATCTTTAAGTGCTTTTAAAAAGTGAAAATCATTGAACGACCATTCCAGTTTTCCACCATAGACTGCTGTGCCATAGAATGTTTGTGAACAGGGCTTCAATCATATACCGATATTTGTTTGTACATAATTTTACTGGTGACAGCATAACTGTCTGGAGTTTGGTGTCCCAGGGTGTTTATTTGTCCATTCAAACACTATCATATAGGTCAGATATCAAAGTTTGACGATTTTTATGGGGCTTACACAATATCATATATAAAGTGTTATTAAAGGATGTCCAATACACTAACCAAATTAACGGTTATTGTGTTCAAGTATTTAAGTAGACGATCCTCAATGATAAAGGCGTTATTACAGTGCTGGTACCCTCTTTTATAAAAAAAAAAAGAATACAAAGAATTCAAAACAACAAAGTAGATCTATCTATCAATCAATCAATCAATCTATCTATCTATCTATCTATCTATCTATCTATCTATCTATCTATCTATCTATCTATCTATCTATCTATCTATCTATTAATTTATCTATCAATTTATCTATTTACCCATCTACTCATAGATTGTAATGTAATTCATGTGTTTGTCTGCAATATTTGTTTTGGAAAGTGTGTGTTACTGCAATCTATGGCAAATTAATGAAAACAATCTATTTTCTTTCTTTAGAATTCTCAAGTCTCACGGGTTTATTTCCCCTGCAAGTTTGTACGATATTTGGCCCAATTTCGTGTGATCTTCGCCTATACCTATAACACGGTGAGTCCATAAGATCGCCCAGATTAGGATTAGAAGCTGTCACGCATATTAAAGGGAAACTACACATGGCGTCTTCCATCACGGGGTCATAATAAAGGGAGTAAGGGTCATATGATTATGAAGCGAGAGATGACTAAGGGATAAGTTAAGTTTATCGCGCTGAAGACTGATTTCTCTGACGTGTTCTTAATAAGGGACATCCAGTACTGCAGACATTACTGTAGCTTCGTTTCAGACGCGAATACTCATCACAAAATATACTGAATCGCATATTCTGCTCGGTGAGAAGAAATAGATACATGGGGGAATGACGACAATTTCCACTCCTGTTTTTTGTTGTAGCGATATTGAAAGTACATATAGGTTTAGATCACAAGGTGATAGTTCTGTGCTCTAGTAGATAATGAGTGCTTCTTTTTGCTAAAGATTTTGCAAGAATTTACAAACAGTTAAAAAGAAAAAAGGAAAAAGAATGAAATGACGAAAAAATAAATAAAAAGATAGAACAATGTTGAACGAAAGAAGGAAAAAAGATGGAAAGGAAGGAAGAAAGGAAGAAAATTATTTACTTTGACGAAACACTTATAATGTTGTGACAAGAATGTCATCACCAGTTTTCAATATAAAAAAAATATGGAAAACACACGAAAAAAGATAATTAAGAGGCGTATTTTTGCGCCGATGTAACCTTATGAAATTACATTAAAGTAATAAGTAAGAAGGAAACAAGTAATTCTTGGTGTCAGATTGGATAAATCACATTAGTTCTGCACCACCCTAATGTTGTTCCCCTGAGGTTTGTATGCCATTTGTTGCAGACAGGTATGCAAATCTCAATCAGCTAATTACAATTTGATGGGATGAGATATGAAATTATACGGGGTGATTTTAAGTTCAGGCTGTTGAAATCTGGACAGGATAATGGAAACATACATGCATTTTGAAGCTCACATGTTTGCTTCTGGAATGGATTCACATTTCCCTGGCCAGTGCCCAAAATTTGTATGACCCTAATCCTCGACTTATGTAAAGCAAGCATTGCTGCCAAACTCAGCATTACATAATATAAACATGAACCAATTTCCCCAAGCACTCTTAAAAAATTTACATTGGCTACCTATCCAATCCCGTATATACAGAACAAAGCACTTCTATTAGCCTACCAATGTTTTCATCAGTTTGCTCCATTGTATCTCATTGAATTGTTAACACCGTATAAACCAGAAAGAATGCTTCGTTCAAGTAAAAAGTCGTTATTACAGGTTCCACACACTGTGACAAAGTCATATGGGGAAAGATCATTTTCATATGCAGCCGCTGTTTCATGGAATAATCTGCCGGAATGTCTTAGGAATACAAAACACACGAAAACTTTAGAAATAGTTTGAAAACACATTTATCCAGATTTTTATAACATTTCACAATAACGAACCCAGTGCATCATATCCACTCCTTTTGTATATCTCTGTTCTAAAAAGCGCTTAGAGACATACAAGTTTACCTATGTATTATGCGCTATACAGAAATGTTTCATTATTATTATTATTATCAAACATGGAATAAATTAATAAAAAAAAATAGAATTGGTATTGGACAAGGTATTTCCATTATTTTGTACAACCCCTGTGCATACTGCTAACCTACAAACTACAATGGGGATAGCATACACTATTCTCGCGTGTATGCAGACACATGTATATAGTATTCCCATGTTTCATTGTCTGCCTCCGATAAACGGAAGTGTTCAAGATTTGACCGTTTCCAGAGCTTCCGCCCTGACTGGAGAAACAGAGATGTCAACACAATGTCAAGGTCTTTTTGTTCCTAAATGAAAGATAAGAAATGTCAATTTTGTTTCATTTTTCTTTTAGGTCTATTTTAGTTTGTTTTAGCTAGTCTTTTCCTCGTTTTACAATTGATTATTGGTGACATGATTGGGAGATATAAAAATGCCTCTACAACCGAACTGGTTGAAAAAATATCAGGTTATTTACCAGCTGGAGTTTATCCCCTGGCTGGAAGGATTTGTCTTGAATTTATTTACTGAAAGAGAATAAAGCATGAACATACCAGGACTGCATTTCTATCAAGCCCAGAGAGAAATTAATACCATAGAAAGCTACACAACAAATGTCTGGCATAAGGTCGCTGAGGTAGTAGCTTTAAAATGGGTCAACTATTGACTACAAAATTTTCACAGTAGAATCCCTCTTTAGCTTATTTGATTTGAGAATAATTTTACCCCTAGTTGAGGATTACCTCCAGCCATGCCATTCAGTAATTGGATTTTTTTTTGTGCATTAATGTAACAACACAACGTTGTGCTCGAGTTACTGAAAATAACAAATGACAATACAATTAACAAACTCTTTGTAGTAAGACTATCTCCTACTGACGCATGGTCATAATACGAAAGTCCTTTGTGTAGTCTGTTGTAATATTGGACCTCTGTGTAAAATCCTTTGAATCCTTAATCCATGGATGTCTCCCTGGTTAGACATATACCTGCTCTGGTTGGGGTAAACAGGTAAAACAGGGAAGTAAAGTTCCATGATGTGTCATTTATACAAATGCTTGTTGTTATCACGCGAAAAGCTGCACGTTTCCATGGAAATTTGTAGAGGAAATCGAGGAGGAAATTGTTTCATTGCACTCGTCCAATTGTGCCAATTAACGTAATTACAACAAAAACGTACTTGAATTCAAGCCATCGCACAACCTGTTGTAGAGATAGGATATAACTTCATCATCAGTTTCCCAAATGAAAGTCACATGTTATAGTATTATTGTTCATTACAATATTTAAAAATACTTACTCCTAAGCAAAAGTGAGAATTTTTACACTGCAAAACCTATAGTGATAAAGTGAAAGGGCAGTGACATGATTGGGAGGAATAACAAATGCCTTTCGAACCAAACTGGTTGAAAGATGTACCAAAGATACACTGACTGGAGC
>JZLH01S0044407.1:1573-13447 GCA_001188425.1 Eucidaris tribuloides
AAAATCATAACTACATGTATAGGTGGCTAAAGATACCTTTAGGTATGATAGGTTTCTTTGGGCAGGATATAGTGTAGCAGTTAGAGTACTTAGCAAATCATAATTTGTGTACTATAGAGTACCGAAGTGTGACTTCACTCTGATTCAGAAATAAATGTGGACAATGGGTCAATGGCAAAACCAGGTGTAGCGCATCACAGCTGGTTGTTTCTACCAACAGGAGAACTCCAGTTGCACTGAGTTATGGTTTGGTCATTGTCCCCACATATTTCTGAACCAGTTTGCTGTCATCACTCCTGCACTCTACAAGGATTTCTGAAATATTGAGATATGTTACCAACCTGCTTTAGCTGCTGGTTGCCTGGCCTGGGTTCCGGTCCGTGCCGGGGCCGCTCCTACACCGGTCCTGGGTTTGGTGGTCCCCACTGACCTGGCGGGTGCTGATCTTGTGGTGGGGGCACTCGCTGGCTTCCTGGTTGCCACAGCTGTCGGCCTGGCCGCTGGCGCAGACCTGGTGGTGTCCAGCTTTGTCTTCTTTGGCTGTGGTGGGGCATTCTCAACCTTGGAGTCAAGTGAATGACAATACAAGAATGAAAGGCACTGGGCTAACGTTAGTGTCGGGCGAATGTGATTGCAACAATGTTTTGTGGCATTAAATTAATGGTTTGATTATGACAACAACATTACAGGGCTTGTTGACATGACATTATGTGATTTGCTGTTGACAAAGTAAAAACATTTCCTGGACTGTAAGAGGAATCACATGAGCACACACAGTGAATTTCAAATACATGTACAACAAATGTAAATTGTCTCCATTCTTTCATCAGGGTTTGTACACTTACTCATTTTCAAAATTCCCCGACTTTTGATGAATTTCTAGAGCAGAAAACTGTAAATTTCCATGACCATGTTTACATTTTTATAGCATGTTAAAATACATCATCACAATACTAGCAAAATCCCAATCAAGGGTCAATTTAAAGATATCTTGAATAAAAGATTTCCCCTAACTTTCCAGAAGAAATTTTTGAATTGCTTGATTTTCCAGACATTCCCTAACTCATACGAACCCTGTTCATGAAATGTTGTGCGGGGTGTAAGAGTAACTATTAGCTTCAATTGCTGGATGGAAATCGGGAGTCGTGAGCAGTCTCGCTGGGCATCATCCACAGTAGTGACAACCCTGGTAAATGATTACACTAGCTTGTAACCAGGGCCTGGTACCAAGCTAATGTAATCATTTAGTTCCAGAACTGCTGCAAAGATTCATACAACACGCATTACCTGGTTCTCTGCCACACGAGGGCGCTTCAGGCCTGGGACAGGCAATTTGGTCGGCGGCCTCAGCTTACTGACTGGTCGCATTATATTGGGATCTTTGGATGACAAGCCTGATGACTGAAAAGAAATGTCAACAAACGAAAATAATGTGATAATTACACGAGAAGACTCAGAATTTTGACCTGATCATTATACAACAGTGACAACACTCATGAAGTAACTAAACCTTCTTGAAGATAATCAGTATTTCACTAAACTTTCCCAATTGAAATAAAAAGATTAAAGGCCGGATGTCTCTTTTGCATGTCTAAAAATTGACATTGTGTAAATACACTGGCATATAAAAAGAAAATACCATCTGAGAATCTTTAGCAAAGTATAGGAACTAGAAACCCAGTGTTAGTGGAATTATAGTAACCGTTGGACTCTGATTTGAACTCCCCAGGGATGCCACTCAATGCTATTCAAAAAGTCTGAAAAACCCTTATTTTTCAAATTTGCCCAAGATGCTATTGTACAGAGAAAGATTGACAAAAACGTCTGAATTCAGACTAAAGTCTGAAAAGTGGCATTCCTGACCTACAGCATAGAGCGTACACTAAACGGCCATTGTTTTGCATATTATTCAAATTCTAGGTAATTACTGTACTGATCCCCAGATTTCACAGACATGTTTTTCATCAGTAGCCTGAGGGCATGAGTGATCTTTTCCTGTTCTTCGGGAAGGATTGCAAATGAGATTCCCTGCCTTTAACTAAATTAGGCCTCCTGCCAAGGCTGCCACTCATAGGGAAAACCCCCTACCGTAGGGGATTTTAGCCCACCAGAGGTTGTAGGGGATACCTAGGGGGAAAATGGCCTTGCGTAGGGGAAAAGTAGGGGGTTTTGAACTTTTGATGATTTGTAGGGGATTTAGGGGGGGGGGGGTTGACAATTTTCAGAAATATTCTTAAATCCCCGAAGGATTTCAGGGAATTTCTGTATATATTCGTCCGTTTTGTCCATCTCGGACGAAGAAATCGAGATCAAAATACAGATAAACCCCGTTATTAACGATGCTGGATAAAGCGAGGTACGCTTCAACGAGGTGATTGTTCGGTCCCGTTTCATTTACTGTTGTTTCAATGGAAAGAAGTGCCGTTTAATAGCGCTCGGTTATTGCGAGATTTCGCTTACAACGAGGTATTTTTCTCAATCCATAACAAAGAAAAACATAAGAAATTCACCCGGTTAAAACGTAGCAATTGCAGTCGCATGTGTCGCTGACCAAATTCTCATAATTGTCAACGCAAAAATTGCCAGATCGTTTCAGAGCGCATCGCACTTCAGCCTGCCATGCACGCAGCCTAGCCATGCACAATACATGAAGTCCCTGACTTATCTGCAAGTGTGTGTGTGTGTGTGTGTGTGTATACACACACAACTGCACAGTACATGTCACACAAAGCCTGCCTCCCGTACACAGTACTCGACGCAAGTTACGAGCGTGAAGGTTGCTGCTTTATTTCGTGGTCTAGTTTCCTTTATTACTCTGGATGAGTATATAAATGAAAAATAATCAGCTTTCCGTTCATAGTTTTGGTGCAGAACAAGTAGGAAAAGCAGTTAACAGATGGGTTTAATGCCTAGTCCCATACATATTATATTTTGTGTGTTACATTATGTGTACGTTTACAGCGAGGTACCGGTTACAACGAGGTAAAATCGGCGGTCCCGACAACCTCGTTATAACGGGGTTTCCCTGTATTGCATTTTCTCAGGTTATTTTGTAGGGGAAATGTACCCTCGTCCCTCGTAGGGGAAAAGTGGATTTTTGTATATAGGGGAAAACACAGGTTCGTAGGGGAAAATTGGGTTATTAGGCGTAGGGGAAAATAGGCATGCGCTCAACAACATGTTAGGCACATTATCATTTGGAAAAGGATGGTTAACAGCTGAAGGGAGGAAGTTGGTAAAATCACCTATCAGCAACTATTGCATTTGCTAATGAAAAATTTAAAAAACACCAAACTATTTCATTGAACACGTGCCAAATTTTCAGAAAGTTTGAACTGAATGCAGGCAGATGTCTGAATATTACTTCTGTTAATAGTTTTTAAAAGTTGATCATTTATGGCATGAAATTGCCAGGTCAAATGCACATCAAGAGGCTTATATATAACTTGGTCAACACTTACCTGTACAGACATTATGTTCAAATTTCAGGTGATGTTGACGTGCTATAACTATCAGTCTAGTTGTTGTCTCCTGGCAGTGATGATAGGTTTGTCTTGCTTGCTAGATGCCTACAGTGTACAGAAACAAAAACAGTAAATATAGACATAGATCAAACGTTAGCCATAACATAACATAGATCTAGATCTAGATCTATGTTATCAGGTTTCAGAACAGGTCGGTGGGAATTAAGACGGACAAGTCATAAACTGAGGTATTACTAACAGAGTCAGAGACAGATAATCCATTTTTAGCAGACTGAAGCCCAGTTACAGGCGTAATTGCTGTCCGCAGGGCGAGGTGAACAAAAAGTCAGTCATAAACAAGGACAATCTCAGTTTGAGAGGACACAATCACAATTTACTTTTTAGGACATGGATCCTTATTTTTTAAGGACAATCCTTACAATTGCCAGCGGCAGCGCCCAAGGCAAAAATTATTTTGTTTCAGGGGCTACGTACTATACCGTAGATCTAGTCTAGACCTAGATCTACTTTGATACTCTTCTGTATTATTGAACCCTGGTTACTATGGCAATTTACGGGAGCTCTTTTACACATTTCAGGGGTTCAGTCAGTGTTGTCATTTGTCATTTTGGGGGCGAAATCGCCCCGTGCCCCCCTGGCCCTAGGCCTGACCATGTAGATATAGATCTAAGCTATGACCCTATGTTTTTTTCCCTGGCAGCGCGGCACCCATAACATAGCATTAGTAGACCGATGGAATCTCGTAGCTAAGTTAAATTTACGGGCTTCTCGTACATGTATGTGACCCCAACATAAGTATGGTCAAGTGCCCTAAATCTTCGTGGGTCCTAAATCTGCAAAACCACAAATTCACACTCAAAATCATTTAATTGGTCCAAACGTATAGTTAAATTAAATACTCATTCACGATATGCCGCTGTTTTCGAAAAATATGCGCGCAGTTTCTCGAAATTCGAAATTTGTTGATGCGCTCGCGAAAATCACCGCTCCGCGCAAGTTTAGACAATGCACAAGTGTGCAGATTTAGGACATCGTTTTACGCGACCGAGTCGAGTGACACATCCACAAAATCATCTTCAAAAATTATAAGTGAGTTTTTCCGTACAATCTGCAATTTTCATGCAGTATTATTCCTCGATCAGATACATGTATGCATCATTATTTATATGAGAAACATAATTTGGTAACTTTTTGCTGAATTAAGACAAAAGTGTAATTTTTCTGTGTGATCTGTAGGGTGCGCAGACTTAGGCCCACAGTGCATACAATTTTCTAAAATGTCAGTTAATTTTTTTTTTTTTTAATTGATTAATGAATAACGTAAACTTGTTCTCATTTCCGCGAAAATTTACACACATGACACAGTCATTGACATGATTGAGCTGAACTAACTGTTAGTGCTAACAACTTAGAGTTAACTAGACCTATCTAACGTTACTCTTCACGATGCATAAAATTAAATTGAGTGAAGACAGTCGTGCACGCAATTCGCAAGCGCGTGTGTGTGGGCTGTCTGTTGCAGGGATCGGAGCTGTGACTGGCACTGACTGCACTGACTGAGTGCGAGTGTGACCGGCCATGCTGACCTGACATTCAGTCACCGGTCCCGGTCGCGTCCCGGGCACCCGTAGAATGCCCCAGGCGGGCCAGGCCGTCATGGCCGTGCACCGCACCGCGCACCGTCGACCGCTCGATCGTCCATGCACCACCACTCACTCACCGCACCGCCGCGCCGCCGGGGCTCGGCCCGCATCATGCCAGCAACAACAAGCGCAACACACACATCGACATCACAGCACACTGAGCACAGCAGACCGATTTCAAGATTAAATACCGTATCATAACACAAGAACAACCACACACTCATTACAAATAAAATAACAAATGTATTACCGAAATAATCAAATGAATTCCCACTGAACGAGACTGTAATTAAACTTTAATTAAAGCACCATAACTTACCACACATCAATGAAATTACGACAAACAATATTTTGAAACCGGTCCGTGTTTTCTAAGCTCGCGTCTGATTGGTTGAGGAAGTACAGCCATCAAAGCGAGTTTATTTTAGCGCCCTCTCTTGTTTTTATATTGTACATTCACTGCTGATGCAAAAAGAGCCTGCCAGCTATAACTTTCAATAAAAATAATAGAAAAAAAATCGGGCATGCAGGTATAGTTGAAATTTTGGAAACACATGAAAGTGTTTAAATTATTTCAAATGTACCCACATCCATTGTTTCTTTTTGTTACAGCATTGATTAACCGCCGTTTTACAATAGGAAATGGCCAAAGCAAGATAATAGGTATGAGTTGGAAAACTTTGTTCCCATTTCACCAAAATGAAACACGGTTCCTGAATCTGGAAATTTCATTACTACGAACTACTAGTATTTAAAAAAATTCTTCTTTCTAGATCTCACAAACTTTAGAGGATGTATTTTATAGAAAACTATCCCAACATAATGGTAGCATATTTTTCTTCTTTGCATTTACAAACATTCAACGTGATGACAATTACTAATACCGGTAGACAAATTTAGGGCCCTATGGCTAGAAACTCAGTTTGTTGGAGAGACGAAAATTCCTAGTCCTCTTTCATTGACTGTTATAAGCATGGGTAACTAAATTGTCTGATATAATTTGCAATTTGTACCATATCCATTCATTAACATGACATTTATTGTGCATGGTAAAATGCAGATGATTATTCATTAAACAATAATATCTGTTCAGTGTTCTTACCAAGAATTATCGATAGTCAATGTTTGGTCATTTTTAAAGTTCCAGGTTATTACCAATCCTTAGATTTCACACACTGCGAGGAGAAAGAGGTGGTGAAGCCCCCCCCCCCCCCGGGGGGGGGGGGTACTCAGTTTATAGTCGGACGGAGGTCACCGCGGAGAACTCTGAACCCATACCATATCTAAGGGTCCTTTTGCCGTTAATATAGGCACCCATGTCTAAGGGTTTCAGACATTTTCGGCGCGCTTCGCGCGTTGAAAACTTGAAACTTGTGTTTGTGAAAACATTACAAGTAGGCTATAAATTCCAATGTTGCCAAAAGGAGTCAAAGACCGTAAATGATACAATATTCAGAAATGTATAAATGTACTTAATTGAGTGGTCTTTATGTGAAAATTATGTTAATGAATCGTATTATAAATTTTTAACTCGGAAAATGTGCAATAAAAAAATTACGTTTATAGAAACTGTATTTAAAGAATCATTCCGACTATAGAAAGCGTATATATACAATGAGTGTCGTAACAAAGTAACAAATATAAAAAAATCAAAAAAAATTATAAAACACAATTTGAAAATACCAACGGCAATATGACAAAAACTTGTAATACAATAAATACGGCTTTGGGTAAACAAAATAAAAAGGCAGATTTTAAATATGTGCAGTGCAATAATACAATAATCAACGATACTAACGAAATTTGTGAAGCTTTTGATAATTACTTTGTAAATATTGGTCAATCATTCTACTTTTCAACAAACTGATAGCACCGATTTTAATGATTTTATTTCTTATAATGAAAAAAAAATGCTTATTTTAAACCAATTACAAATGCTGAAATAATTGACATATAACAAATTAAAAACAACACTAGTTCCGGATACGATTATGTGAATATCAAGGTTATAAAGAAAATAATAATGTAATAAGTATTGCTTATGTCCTTATTTAATCAAGCTATTGAGCAAGGTGTATTTCCTGATGATATGAAAATTGCACGTGTCACCCCGGTTTTAAAAAATGGTTTTCCTGAACTTTAATCTAAATATCGCCCAATTTCAGTCTTGCCCGTTTTCTACAAAATATTTGAAAAATGTATTTATTCTAAGACTTTCAAGCTTTAGGCCTATATCTATGTGCAATATAATTCATAACAACCAATACGATTTTAGAGCTGGGCACTCCACATCCACTGCACTGACAGATTTTATTTATAAAAATATACACTGTAAAAAAAATTACCGTATTTTTTACGGGGAAACTACGGGCAACCGTAAAAAAATTACGGCTATTTTACTGTAATCTGTACGGTTTACCGTAAAAACCTACGGTTACGGTGGAAAACTAAGTAACGGTAAACCGTAAAAATTACGGGAAAGGGTCGTGCAGCTAGTTGCCGACCATTTCCCGTAAAAAAAATAACCAAAAAAAATTACGGGAAATGGTCGGCAACTTGCTGCACGACCCTTTCCCGTAATTTTTACGGTTTACCGTTACTTTTACCAGTTTTCCACCGTAAAACTGTAGGTTTTTACGGTGAACCGTAAAAATTACAGTAGAATAGCCGTAATTATTTTTACGGTTGCCCGTAATTTCCCCGTAAAAAATACGGTAATTTTTTACAGTGTACTGTCCCACATCTTTCCAGACCAGTTTGACGTCATCAGTTCAGCTCTCTCCATCTCCTTGATATTAACCTTCTCACCTCATTATGAATTATACACCCTGCAAATTTGATGCAGATCCGATCATCTGTTCTTGAGTTATTGGGAGATTAAACATATTTTTATGGTCCTTTATGACCTGTGACCTAAGACCTAATCGCCCCCAACATTGAATCGTTTCTTTCTTACTTTAACTTCATTATAAAATACAGCCCTGCAAGATTGGTGAAAATAAGTTCATCCGTTTTCGATTTATCTGTACACAGACAGATCATCACAAAGAAAAAACAGAAAAGCCAACAAACCAAAACCACATACAGGAACGTGCGAACAACAACAACCTCCGCGCTTTCACGTACTAGGATTTGCACCTATAATTATAAAATTGGTGGAGGTCCATCAACTCTTTGAACACTTGCGCAGCGGTCCGTCGGCAATCGGCGTAGCCCAGACACACTTTGAGACATCGGTGATGGTGATCAGAAATATAGTTACATGAACAAGACCTTGTACAGAAAGGAAATAGATGGACTTAAGGTACCGAGGATAGGATGGTGAGATGTGCTGAGGAAAAGCTACCAGAAAGAAAGAATTCAAGAGTAGTCGAAGATTCAAGGTGGGCGAACACGTCTCCACACGTCTATCTTAAAGGTTAGTGAGCATGCATTGGGAGGGGAACACTTGAAAATGCCACTCGAAGTCATCGCGCAGAGACTGAGTTTGAAGGATACTAACCAGCTGTCACTAGCAGATGGTGGAATCTCCCACCTGGGACGGATTTGGTCTTAATTTGTTTACTATAAGGAGAAATCAAGCATAAAGCATAGAGTATTCTTATTCATATTGCCGGGTAGGATAAAAATAAAAGCGCCCAATTAGAGAGCCACAAGACCAAGCAGGGTTTCCAAATGTCTAGGCTAGTGATATTGACATTGTTTGTTTTAGACATGTAGTGTAAACGTTTCGACTAACAAAGATTTGTCACAGGAGAAGCCTTGCATAGTTTACTTGATCTAGAGTAAGTATCAGTCCGCAAGTTCAGAGGACTAACCCGAATCATGTCATTAACCGTTATAAAGTCATTATCCTGGTTATCTTGAATGATAATCAAGACACACAACATTTTCTTTTGAAACTATGGTTATGCTAGAGCATACTCCACATCCATTTCTGAATAGACATGTCATTTGTAACGCTCTTCTCAAGTGTCGTATATCCTCACGGTTATCTTGCGATGGTTACGTCGAATGGATTGCGCAAAGAGGGAAATATGCATAGACGATGTTATTCATGCATCGTTGAAATGGCAAGAGGCGCTTGTCCAGTGTAAGTAAGATGGGTCGCATGTAATAACTAAGCCCCAGAAAGTGCCATAAAAAAAATAAATATAGAGCAAAAATAATAAATAGCACCAACAATAGCCACAGCCCGGACATTCATCAAGTAAACGACAATCCGCGGCAACCTCCCACACACCCGCTCTGGCTCTTGGTGGTGCCCATACGTGGAGCTAATAGGCCTGTAATTCACTTAAGCTGTATCTGAAAATGCCAAATGGCTTCTAGCATGCGACCCGGGAGCCTGTAACATAAAGAACAAAGAAACGGTCGAGTCACGCACTGGAACGCAAGAAAATCATGCACAAAAGGTTTTAAATAATGACATCGCCAGTAATGGTTGTAATAGGTATAGGGTGTTTAAAAAATAACCTGGTTAATTTGATATAAGTAATAACACCATAAACTCAATAACACCCAAATAATACTGGCATGAAGTTTGAGTTATAGCTGAGAGTGATAACATTTTTGTTGGAAGGTGGTTCAATAGCAATACAATAATCAGTTTTTACGTAATGTCATGGGCTTATTTAAAAGGTTTAGAAGTTCAAGATTTTGCTCAGAATTAAAGGAAGGATCCCACCCCCTCGTACAAAATTGAGACTGGTACAGAATCAAATGGTGTATGTGAGGGTGTGTGCCTTGTCCACGACACAATAGCAACAGAAAATGGTTGTGATAGTGAATAGTCTAAGGCAGTCGGGTCAGGACTAGCTAATGAATATTTGGCGTAAATGAAACTTGGCATAGCCAAAGTTTCGCAACGTGTGCTATTCCAAAAAGCCCATTGTCGATTGCCTTTTCTTGAAAAAATTGCCGCCTAATTGTGTGGGGACTAGAACAAACACTCACCACCCCATTAATTTTGCATTTCGTGGCAGTTCTCAACTTTTTGATGCAGGCTGTCTTAAGTTATCAGCGTTAAACGACTTTGACGCTCATCAGAAAGAACAGTTAGTCTCTCTGTTATAGATTAAGGTATATACTGACGGATGAACTGAACACGTTATTAAGCCCTTTGGATCGCTATAATGTAAAATATAGTCGAAAATCTCACGGGGGTATCACCCCGAAAAATCTCGGGGTCCCCGGCCCCCCACCCCCGAGAATTTATTCATTAATAATTTAAAAAAAAATAAACGAAACAAAAGACATTCAGAATCTGTTATGGAGTGATATGACCTTTGGTATGAAAGCGTTTCAATAAAAAAATCTCCCAAAAAGACTAAAACTTGGGCTTTAACATTCATCGTATCATTTTTAGGTTTACTGGGCAATGGTTTTTATGCAGTACAATAGTGTTCTGTCCCTTGTTAACAAATCATTTATAGTCAACTGTAAACATTTTTATGGGATTTGTAACATTTCAGTTTGAAATAAATTGTGCTTAAAAAAATGTTTGTTTTTGCTAATTTTGTAACTAACGTTCCAAGGAATATTAAATGGCAGTTATGTCAACGAGATTCAAAGTGAATGTAAACATTCAATTTTTGCATATCGTATTTGCATGCATCCATCAGATAATAAAAGATTTCGCCAGGATGAATAAAATATATATTTTGTTATGTATACCTAGTTTCCTTCAAAGACCCAATAACAAATTCCCGCAATTGTTTTTAAAACATCACTATAAAGTCTGATTTTTGCACTCTATTTATAGGGCCCTATATACAATGTCTCCTGGTCATCATGAATACACATGCGGATACCGACACAAAGAATGAATAACCTAAATGATACTGGGTTGAAAACCACCCTTTCAATGTGATGTAACTAAAAATTTTACCTGTTCATGAGAACTCAAAAATTCAAAATTCAAATTTATGGATATGCACAAATCCTGAACGTTTAGGATTATCATCAAAAACAAAACAAAAGACAAAAACAAAATTATACAATACTGAACATAAACATATAAAGCCACAAAATAAGTCAAACCAAACAATATATGAACAATAGCAAAAAAGAAGGCCTGGGAATTTAGCAGATAGAACAAAGTGTAATGAGATTATGTCTTATTAATTGTTTCGTCGGTGTCCGCGCCGAAAGCAGCCTACATTATGTTCCCGGCAGAAGAGCCCAGATTGTCTCCTACCCAGAAACCAAGTTCTTCTCTCCCAACACGAAATCAAACTTGCAGGCGTGACATCTCCCGTAGAACCCCCTCCCGCCTTTTCCCCTTCATAAAATTGATTTTAAAATAAGATTCTACATATTTTTTTTTTTACTGCACACGGTAGGGCCGTACATTAACATCAAATTTTCCATGCCACTGACGGGCGGGGGGGGGGTAGGGGGGGACATGTCATCATAAAGTGCAAGCGCTGTGTAATATAGACTTTCAAAATTCTGACCCTAAACAAAGTAATACCCATCCGAGCTCCAGCAGTACCTAAACAAGTGAGCCTATCACAAGCTCTAAAAGAACCCTTTTAAACGTAAACCCTTCTGTGAGTACCCAATAAACAAGTATTCAAAGTCTGAAAAGACTAACACTTTTAAAGTACAACCCGGGAGTGAAACCTTCTGTTAAAAGTAATGATGTCATTTGTTTGCCGTTCTTGATTTTTGGCGATATACCGCTTCGCTGTACGCGCGTACATCGCCGATCGTGAAAAGTTTTTGTACGGGCGTTTTTTTGT
>JZLH01S0044434.1:1128-14239 GCA_001188425.1 Eucidaris tribuloides
TCATAGCAAACAAAAAACTTGACAGGGGTACCCCTATCCCCCGCCCTATCGCACGCTTAGACGTTTCTCAGCCGCTAAAATCCACCATCTCAAAATGCAATTTCGGCACTGAGCGACTGGGGCTGCGCCCCTCCCCATATGAGCTGACCCACGGACGGCACTGTTATGTTTATGCTATGTCTTGTATGAAATTGTCATGTGTGTGTGTGTGCGCTGATGTGTGTGTGTGTGTGTGTGTGCTGTGTGTGTGTCGCCTTGTGTGTGTGATGTGTGTGCATTGGAGCTGTGTGTATGTGTATGATATTTGTGTGTTTGTGTGCACTATGTGTAATTGTGCGTGTTTTACTTACTATGATACCTTTCTTAATAGTGTAGGCCATTCTACGGCTCTGTCAAAAGCTTATAGAAATACGACGTCAGTAGGCGTATGAGTAATCGGGCCTCCTTTTCAAATTTTGATTGCCAATATGCCAATATAGAAAAAAGGGTGATTTCATTGATTGTTCTTACAATGAACTAACATGATCAAACACTGGAACGAAGAATGTTGAATGACGCGGTCGGAACTAAAAGGACAAAGCCTATAAATTGATATTTGTAATGTTGGCATAACAATTCATCTATTTTTTTTAATTTTATTTTGTCTTGTGTTGGATATTCACTTCAAAATTATCGTATAAAATAATCCGCGTGAGCGAGCGCAAGCGAACGCGAGCGGTTTATGAAAATTCTGAATCCTTGTCGAGAAAAACGCTTAAATGCAAACTTGAGTCTCGTTTTACACAACAAACCTACCTGCAATGTATTTCAAAATGCTGATTTTCGAGTCTTGGGATTGATCCATATATCGTAATTGCAAGCCATACGGTAATTACCACTGTCCTCAGCTTTATATGCATTTGCCACAAATTAAAGCATATTTCCTGATTCTGAAACATTTGATTCGCCTCAATGGAAGAGGTACTTCACAGAAGAGAGATACGGGGTGGGGACTATGCGAAGATAAGTCAGAACTTTTCATAACGATCTGTTGGCAGATCTCTGATATTCGCCTCATGTACATTCAGTCACAAATCAAAAGTTGTCAATTTTGATGCTGTCACTACTGTCATGCATGGTTTATAAGAAAGTAAACATATCTAATGATACATGGTATAAATAAACTCAACTTTAATATGTCAATGATCCTCGTCATACGGCGAAACAGGGTGATGCGAAAAGATGAAATAGATTTGTGACAAAGAAACAGAAAACGAAGAGCTAGAAATATTACCAAAGAACATTTAGTGTACAACATAAAGCATACCCACTAATATTGTTGTACATCAGTAGTTAGCCTCATTTCATCGAACAGTCGCACAGTTGAATAATACTTATGAACAATACTCGATTCCAGTGGCCGAAAATTTGATTATTTATACATAGATTGCAAAATGTGTTATTTTAATGAAGCGAAGCAAACAGAAACAGGTTAAGCATTATAGTTTCTTGTATCATGTTTACATGCTATCAGAGAGTTCACTGCAAGGCTAAGTGTTATAAATGGTTGTTCGTTTAACTGTCAAAAAAAAAACGGAACGGTGTGGGAAGATATGATTAATAAATGCAAACAAAAAAAACGAATCTAAATCAATTCATTTATAGATTTTTTTGATTAAATATAAGCCTCTTGCACCTATGATCAAATTTCATCTTGGGGGTCATGCGCCCCCCCCCATTGTACGCCAGTGTCTTTGACGTTTAGGCTTCTTCCTATTTCCTCCGCTACAGGCTTCGCCTCTTCCTGAGCTTTCTTGGGAGGCATGTCTGAATTATACTGTAACTGTAAATATACGAGTAATGTGCGTCTCTATGAAATTAGTGGTGCATGTCAGAAGGAACACTGATTTACATAGCAACCGTGAATTAATGAAGTCTAATATTTTCTTTGTTGAGGTTGTTAAAAGCATTCCATTCACCTCTTTTCACAAAACGCATAATTTTGCATATCGGAAACGCCAACGCACGCACGTTTGAACCAGTGAACGCCGACGTTCGTACGATGGGCAGAAGGTAATCGTACGATTAGTACCATTCATTCGCAAGTAATCGTACGATACCTGCACTAGTCGCAGCTAAGCGCCCGATTTGTGTACCATTAGCCGTATGGTTAATCGAACATAGGCCACACTTTGCCGCAGTGTGATCGACGACTGTCTTGCGACTTGTCTCAGGTGATGTGAACTAGTGTGCGATTAACGATGGTATATCGTTGCGATTAACTACGCAAGTGGCAACAGGTCGTACAAGTGGTGACGACCATACTGGTACAATCGCTGAGCGAGTTACTTGCCGACCTGGCTGCGACGGCCTTGTCGGTACGATTCATTGATCGCAGGTTTAGTCGTAACTTGTAGTAACTGCTAGTGTGACCAAGGCCTTACCCAAAACAAATTTTCACAAATTCAAAGTATCCGAATATCTTATTACACAACTTTTAAGTCGTAGCACTAATGTATGCATTAAGTCTTTTCCCAATGCAACAAGTTGTATGTGTGTAATAAACTGCTACCTCTTAATCAAACACACATAACGCGATCAGCATAACACAGCTAGACTCTTTTTCCAAGTTTTTGTTCATATATTCTTACATTTATCTCCACTTGAATTCCCTAAGCGAACAATGTAAAGTATTTGTTAAAATCACAGTTTAACATTGACCACAGTTTAAAATATCTGAGCTACATAATCCTCCATATGCTGTAAGTGTCTTTTATATGGTCTAAAAATGAATTAAGCCCTGAAAAATATTGTACTTTAAAGTGATCATTTAATGCTTTAAAGAGTGAAAATCCGATGTGACCTTCTCCTGACCTTGTCTTTTTCCTCCCATAGACTACTGTGTCACAGGTATAGGCTGGAGTAGTATTCATTTATTTATTCATGCACACCATGCCAGCGGCACCATAACATTGCAAACTTTTGTATGCTAGAATGTTTATTTGTCCATTTACTTACTATTATGTCGCTCAGATATCAAAGTTTGACAATTTTTTAAATTGAAGTTCGACAATGTTAGCCTTTATCTTTAAGCGAAAAATATATATACATATGCAAAATTAAATGTAAAGAATAGAATCCAAAACAAACAAAAATGAGAGACACATCTCAAATCAAGGAAAGCTCGCTGCTTATCTTCTAAATATACACCGGAAGCAAGCAAGCAAGTGCGCACATGCACCACTCCTGTGTTCCAAGTAATTATATAAAACTGGATTCACTATACGATATGGCCCATCTATATGAATAACCAAGTATTTACAATAGAAATTTTGCTTTACTTGGACTGTCCCTCTATTCAAGCATTGCTTAGAACGGCGGCCCTTTGCATCAAATGTGTAAAATGTGTATTGTAAAAGAAGTTGTTATATTTCGGTCATATGATTTGTATATATGTATATCTATCGTATCATTTTCTTTCATAAATTATTGATTTACTATGTATTGTGTTAAATGTTTTCTGAATATTTCTGTAAATTGAACTTACTTATGTTATATTTGTTATTGTTATGAAAGAAAATACGAAATGCAGAAAATAAAACTTATTCAAACAAACGAACAAATTACGTCTACACCTTTTTAGAGTCAAATTGTATGAATATTTCTCTTTTTATTTCATACGATTAAGAAGTTGAAAGGTCGAAGGTAATTAGGCCCTCATACATGTCTGAAATGGGCTCCTCAATTGTAATTCAAGAACTGCTTATTAGATTTCAATGTAACTTTGGTCAAGTATATTGTATCAGATTGGGTTCACCCATGCATGATCGTTTTGAATTTACAGTGGCGACCGGAAGTATTGCCACGTTCCAAACGCGTTCAATGAAACGCGTTTCATGAAACGATGTTCAAACGTGATGAATCGGAAAGCCAGCGTAGTAAATGCGTGTCTTGCGTTCATTAAAACAAATGGAGTTTCTGGGAGCGCGTTTGCACTCGTTCAAAAGGTGACGATACTTTCGGTCGCCACTGTAAGATAGTAACTGCCTGGGAATGCAGAGTGTGTAGGCATATTCATAGACTGCGTTCAGATAAACTGCTGTAGTTTCAATTGGCTGTATAAATAATTGGGAATATACTTGTATTATTATATTGATCAGCTGATCCTTGCACCGTTCCAACAATTGCGAACTCAATGATTGGTGGAGACTGTGATGGTCAATCTAGCGTGGATCACGGTTCCACGTGCATGGTAACGTGTAATACAGGCTACACTATAATGGGAGAAGCTTCAATCACCTGCATGTTGGGAACATTTACTGCTGAAGCGCCAAGCTGCCAAGGTAAAGACATTAATATTTTACAGGATTCTCGATTGAATAAAAGTAGATATATTTGAAGAGTTTCATAGCAAAACCCAATAAATCCATTATAGGCAAACGAGATAAAAGACATTTTTTTTTTTACTGTGCAAATATAGAGCATGGTAGAAATCCCAACTTAGGTTAAATGCTTGTATGTAAGTATACCATTACAAGGGCAAATTTACATAGATCTACATAATCGCATTTTACCCAAATTAATAGCTTTAATTGCAGTTTATGGCAAAATGCCATAAATCCATAAATCGTTTCATTGCAAAATACCATAAAGCCATACCATAAATTGAATTCCGATCGAGGAGGCGAAACGGAGCATCTAATCAATGTTTTTCCGTGGACTGCATGCTAGCGCGCGCCTGGCCTGCCTGAGGTCACTTTGCAACTGTAGAGTTTCAGGTCGCCGCCATGTTGGGTATGATATGCACGCTAATTGGCCAAGTGGAATTATTGGGTTTTGCCATGAAACCATGTGGATTTATTTGGTTTTGCCATGAAACCATGTGGATATATTGGGTTTTGCCATGAAACCATGTTTTCCTTCAGAATCACCAAATCCCATGTTTTGGTGAATTTTTGAAAAGAATGCGATGATGCACTTGGCCTGCCTTGGGTCACTGTGCGTTTGTAGGGTTTTAAGGGCGCCGCTGATTGGCTGAGTGGATTTATTGGGTTTTGACATGAAAGTCATGTGGATATATTGGGTTTTGCCATAAAACCGTGTTTTCGAAATCACGAAAATAGACGTTAAAGTGAATTTTGGAAAAAATGAAAAAGTACGCCAGGTAGCCCTCTCCCTGTTCAACATTTTGCTTACCATTTTTGAAAAAAATGAAAAATGGCGTTTATAATTATTGGCTTTTGCTATGAAACTCTCCATTTACTATTTAGTGTGCCGTGGAGTATGTCATACATTTTTGATTGTTCGTGCATCATTGTTTTTGAGTGAGGAAACCAGAATCATTTTTCTTTTGTTGTCACAGATATTTTGTTGTTATTCCTATTATAGAGAGATTGTTTTCCCAAAATAACAATTTTATATTTATTGACTGTCAGTTTTACACAGTAACGGGCAAACTGAATATTTACACGGAACGTTTCTTATTGTACACGAACATGCATATTATAATGCTTAAAAACATGTCAACCTGTCTGTAAAAATATACATTTTTAATTCATTTCCGAACTAATAATATCGGCAAGAGTGCTTATAATAACATACATAAAAAAACTCACATTATAGAGGTGTACGTAGAATTTCGGTATAATGAGATAAGCATAAAAGCCACCCCCCCCCCTCCCGACACAAATAAAATAAAATGTATAGGCCTAATTTGAATGTTTACATTATATATGAAACGATGCCACAATAGGGGCAAGAGTGTTGGTACTAACCAAAATGACCTCATATAACGGAATGACATAGAGTAAATACATAAAACAGCCTTTGAGACTAAAGCGAGTACAAGTGTACATTGTTTATTCCATAGTTATGAGCATGAGTGTATGTATATTTCTCTTTTTATTTTATACGATTAAGAAGTTGAAAGGTCGAAGGTCATTAGGCCCTCATACATGTCTGAAATGGGCTCCTCGAGGTAAATTCAGGAACTGCTTATTAAATTTCAATGTACATTTGGTCAAGTATATCATATCAGATAGGGTTCACCCATGCATGACCGTTTTGAATTCAAGATAACTGTCTGGGAATGCAAAGTGCGTAGGCATAATCATAGACTGCGCGCAGATAAACTGCTGTAGTTTCAATTGGCTATATAAATAATTATGAATATACATGTATTATTATATTGATCAGCTGATCCTTGTACCGTTCCAATAATTGCAAACTCAACAATAAGTGGCGCCTGTGACGGTCGATCTACCGTGGATCACACTTCCACCTGCATGGTAACGTGTAATTCAGGCTTCACTCTTGTGGGAGAAGCTTCAATCACCTGCATGTTGGGAAACTTTTCTCCTGAAGCACCTAGCTGCGAAGGTAAAGACATCAATATTTCACAGGATTTTCAGTTGAATCACATTAGATGTATTTATTATTCAGTATAGCGCGGAGTACGTCACACATTTTCATTTGATCGTATTCAATGTTGTTCGAGTGAGGAAAATTCATGTGATGTGTATTGCCATTTCTCATTATTACCACTAGTAGCTGTAGTTTCCTGCAGGGGCGGCGGAACCGGGGGGCAGGGGGCACTTGCCCCCCCCCCCTCCAAACTTCGGATAGGAAAAAAATGTCCCCTTTTCAAAATGAAATGTGCCCTTTGCAAAATGACACCTTTTTTAATCTACTCATTTTTGTCGATGAAGTTGATTCTATATTATTATCATGTTATATTTTCCTCATAATTATTTCATTCATTTTTTTCTTGTTTGCCCCTGACGGGGCGCGTAAACAGTACAGAGAAGACATACATGTAATGGGGTAAATTATGTTCCATGAACATTTTGTGTAGAAAAAGAGCACTGCATCTCGTCTTAATGCCCTCATGGGGTAGCAAAATTATGCCCTCCTACTGTTTGCCCCACTACCCCCCCCCCCGAATTTTCCACCCCCCCGATTTTATTAAAGGCGAATATTACCATTTTTCTAGTTAAATCTGCCTTCTTTTGGTTTTGTTCGTGTTTTATTCATTTCTTTGTTGCCCCCTATATTCATTACAGAGAAGACATAATTGGGTAAGATGTTCAATGAACATTTTGTGCAGAAAGGGGCATTGCATCTCATCTTAATGCCCTCATGGGGTAGCAAAATTAGGCCTTCCAACTGTTTGCCCCACTACCCCCCCCCCCCTCTATTTCACTTAAAGGCAAATGATGCCATATTTCTAAATTAAATGTGCCTTCTTTTAGTTTGTACCAAGACTGAGTGAAGTAGAATCTTTTTAAGTACATTCGTCACTGAAGTTGATTTTCTTTTATATTCGTTATTGTTTATTCGTTATACTTTTAAAACGAAGAGGCACATTTTGGGCCTAAAAGGGGCATTTGGCCTCTCACCTTAGTGCCCTCGGGGGTGGTAAAATATGGGCCCTCTCCACTTTCCTTGAAAACATGGCTCTACCTTATGTGCTCTCCAAGTGATAAAAAAGTGTCTTTCGTGAGGGAACTTTCCGACGGTCGCCTTTTGTTCTCTTCAACAAAGAAAAAATCACTTCTTAAAGAGCAGATTGCCCCTTTTTCTTTAACTGAACTTTGCGTATTCGCAATGTACATCAGGACTGCGTAATTCATAACGACACTACATGTTTTATCATCTCTGCCCTCCTTAAAGTGTTTGCTCATTGATTCTTATGGAATCATTTGATCTATTTGTTCTTCATCTTTTTAACACACTGTAAAAAATCTCAGTTGTAATTAGTGCCAGAGTAGACCACAAAGCGAGTTTTATAACTTAAAAATTCCATATTTTCAAAAACCGCTCGCTCGCTACGCTCCCTCGCGGAGTAGATATATTTCATGTTTTAATGATCAGAGACCCCCTACGAAAAGGTTTTGCTTAAGTTACATTGTCGCGAAGAAAAAACTATTTCAAGCAGAAAAGTTAATTCTGGACAGATATTCTTCATCTTTTTAAAACACTTCCCAAATTTAGAGCTGTAATTAGCGCCATAATAGACCGCAAAGCGAGTTTTACAACTTAAAATTTCTAAGTTTTCTCAAACCGCTCGCTCGCTACGCTCGCTCGCGAAGTATGTATGCACATTTCATGTTTTAATAACCGGAACCCACTTCAAAAAGGTTTTGCTCAAGTTACATTGCCGCAAAAAACAGCAACTTCAAGGAGAAACCTACTCTGATGGTGAAAAATTCTGTATTCGCCCAATGCCCATTTTAACATATAAGTGCCCTTTTTTGGCTTTGCCCCCCAAACGAAAATACGTTCCACCGCCCCTGATTTCCTGTGTTATCAACAAGAAAATATTTCAGCTTTAGATGAATGTACTGGTAGAGGCAAGCAATAAATTCCCGGCTGTGGTTAAAACCCGTTGTTTCCAGGAAAGTTCATTCACAAAGTACACTTACAATGTAAACATATTTTTCCATTAATGAAAATCTCTTGACAAATGACTTGATAATAGTACTGGCAAAACAATGTTTGTATAATTATTAACCAACAGGTTTTCTCAAAAAGTTGTTCATATATTTTGGCAAATTCTAGAAAAGTACGACATCAATTTGTAATTCTCGATTTATGAGAAAATATGCATTTCATATTGTCGAGTTTGGGGGAAAATGTCTAAAAACAAGATTTTTGATCCCAAATCATCATAAAATCATCCTAAAACCTATCAAGTGTGATGTTAAATTGCATTAAATTCAACTGACTTTCAAATGAGATAAAGTGTAAAAGATTGGATGTTCTGAACTAATGTTATCCTAGAAACTTTTAGACGCCATTTTGAAACAGGAAGTGTTCCACAGCTCCGATTTGCCGTGGCATTTCATATGTTATTTTACACCATATCTTCAGTCACCAAAACTTTGAATGGTTTCTTTTGCAGTTGTAATTCCACTAGATCCACTCTTCTACCTTCCTGAAATGTAACATTAAAATGTTGATGGCTGAATCCATATTATCTATATTGTTTTTGTTTTATTTCATATGAAATTTTTGGCATGTGAATTTGGGTCGATGAGTTTTAGTCCTGTGAACACGTATAAATCTAAGAGACAATATCTTCATTACTAAAAAAAAAATGTGTTTTTTTTTTCGGCAAACAGCTGACTGCACCGTTCCAGCTTTTACAAGCCAGCTGTCTTCCAGCGATTGTACAGCTTTAGCTAATGTGACCCATGGTACAAATTGCACGTATATGTGTGCATCTGGTTATGGTCTCCAGGGTTCTGGTACCGCAACTTGCACCTCGGGCACATTTACACCTCCAACCTGTGAAGGTAAAAGTAAATTCTCTTATCTTCTCGCTACATCTAATCAAGCTATGAACAACTATTTATAAATACATTGATCCAAATACATCAAATCTGTGATCATAGGCGTAACGAGGGGGGAAGTTTTGGTATTCATAGTGTTTAACACCCCTACTCCCCTTTTTTGCGCAATCACGTCTCATTTCCACGGAAAACACCCTCTTTTGGCCGTGGAACTGGTCCTCGTCGGTCGTAATTTGGACGTAAAAAATTCTGTTTTTCTTTTCCGTGGTGATTTTACATGTTTTTTTTTTGTCTTTCGCTTGGCTATTTGTAGGTGAATGGACATGATCGGTCCTCCAACAATTTTCTGTTTTTGCTTTTTGATTGGCTGTCTGCCCGTGAATGGACATGACTTGGCCATGAACCTTTTTTTGGGGGGGGTTGCTTTTCCGTTAGCTCTTTGGCCGTTAAATATTCTCCTTTTGTTAAAGAAAAATTGGGCTTTTCGCCTCGCTGTTTGGCTGTAAACAGAAATAACATTCACGTCTTTTTTTCTCTTTGGTTTATGGATCTCACCACTAATTACCAAGGAAACCATTATGAGTTTTCTTGACTCAAAATATGCTGTAAAACATGGAGAACTCGGAGCTTAAGTAATTTCAAGTTTTTAGAAAGAAATTTGTTTGGAACATTCAATCTCCATAAACTTTGTGTCATTTGAGATTAAATTACATTTCCTACATTTTGATACCACACTTGATATACTTGAGCGTGACTTTCATGATGACTTGGGGTCAAAAATCTTGTTTTTTGACATTTTGTCCTGGAAATCGGTCATGTTAGACATGGATATTTTCTGATAAATCAAGACTCCATTCACAAATACTTTTTTTTTTTACAATTGCCCAAACTATGAACAACAGTTTGTTTTTGTTTTTTGTATTTTTTTACTGGAAGCTGATCCCTAGTTTTGATCAAAATTAATAATATTTTGTTAGTATAGAAGCATTTTTGCGAGTTCATTATGTTGTGTGCATTGTATTTCCATACATGATAAGAGTGTGTATATTGAGCCCCTGTACAGTGCGTTCCAGGAAAAAAAAACAGATTCTAAAACAAGGGCTTATTGTGCGCAGAGGTGTAACCAGACCATTTTGAATGGGGGTGTACATGGTCAATTTGCCAACTGACAAAAATGAAAATTCCGAAAGTAATTGTTGTTCGAAGGGCGTAAAGGGAGGCATCCGTTTGTTTTCAGGATTCGACGAGGTGGGGGGGGGGGGGGGGAGTTCCACTCTACTGAGTATTTTCGATCGTCCTCTACCTATATAAATCTAAGTACCCACCGTGCTAAAGCTTACGTTTGAAAACTTATATTTTGAAATAGCACATAAATCTTCCATTTTTGGTGGTGTGCATAAAGGTGTGGGCGATTGTCTGATTGGTGATCATGTGGGGAGGGTCTGGGAGGGAGCTACCCTCCCAGGGTGAGAAAATCTGAAGTTTTCGCCTTGAAAATGTGTGTTTTCAGCAGTCATTTTGAAGAAGAAATGCATAATTGACATCTCTTTTTCGTTGTGGAAAAGGTGTGGCAATTGTTGATGTTGATGTCTTGGGGAGGGTCTGGTAGGGCTTCCCCTGCCAGGGTGAGACAATTTGGCATTCTCGCCTTTAAAATGTGTGTTTTCAGCGCCCATTTTTTATGAATGAATGCATGATTAACATATTCATTTTAGGTTGTGGCGATTGTTTGATTAGTGATCATTTGGGGAGGGAATGGGAGGGGTTGACATTTTTGCCTTGAAAATGTGTCTTTTTAGTACACATTTTTCATGAATGAATGTATAATTGTTACTTTTGTTTAATATTGTTTATAGGTTATGGCAATTGTTTGATTAGTGATCATGTGGGGAGAGTCTGGGAGGGGCTCCCCTCCCAAGGTGAGAAAATTTTAAATTTTCCCCTTCAAAATGTGTGTTTCCTGCCCCATTTTGGATGCACTTGAGAAATGCATAATTTACATTTTGTTATGCCTCCACCCCATAAGGGAGCCGCAGGCATTATGTTTTCGGGTTGTCCGTCCCTACGTCAGTGCGTCCACACTTTCTTGTGAATATGATTACTAAAGTATTGCTCGAGGGATTTTAATGATACTTGGACCAGGGATGGACCCCTAGGCAAGGATGATTTAATCAGATTTTGGGGACAAATCTGTGAAGGGTCAAAGCTCAAAGGTCAATGGACTCATTTTAAATAAAGGAATGCATAATTGGCTTTGTCTGTGTGTGTGTGTGTGTGTGTGTGTGTGTGTGTGTGTGTGTGTGTGTGTGTGTGTGTGTGTGTGTGTGTGTGTGTGTGTGTGTGTGTGTGTGTGTGTGTGTGTGTGTGTGTGTGCAAAGGTTGTATCGAATGTTTTGAGATAAATTGTGGAGGGTCTGCGAGTTACAGCTAGTGTGCAAATTGCGCAACATCATTCAAACCGATTTAAACCAATGCGTATGGTAGCTCTACTACACATCGACCACCTTATTTGAAACCGACCACCTTCGTGCAATGCTTTCCTGCGCATGAAATAAAAAAAAGTACGCGTGGAACTTGTTGGTGCAATACCCCTCAGTAATCAAACAAGCTATCGTAACCAAAGTCCAAGAGAAATTAGGATTAAATAACAGAATCTAATTATTTTTTTAAACTTTGATAATGAAAATGATAAACACGTGCTTAATTAATACAGAGGAAGGCCGGTCGGTTTAAATAATGAGCTCACACAGGTGCCGAGTGAAAAACATCAAATGCGTCTGTCGCCGAGATTTCCGTTCGTATCGTACGAGTCAACATTCTGAACATAAGATGTTAATCTGCTGCATTTCTGCACATGTGAGACGAAATTAAGGGAAAAGCAACGAATATTTCTGAGATACGACATAACCAATTAAAGGCGGTCGATGAGTAGTATGTCCAACCATACAATACTGTACTGCACCGGTTAACGACCCGAGTTAACGACACAGTGCAGCCGGCTTAGCCAGGACGCGAGCCGCCCCCCCCACCCCGCCTGAGCTGACCCGACATCATGTACTGTATTTAGGCCCGTCACGCACATTCCATCATCATAACCTAGTCATTTCCCCGACTCCACGTATCACCGTTCTACACACCACCCTCTCTGTCTCTGTCTCTGTCTCTCTTTCTATGAGACTGTCCTTGTTCGCCGTTACCTTAATCTTTTCTTCTTCTTGTCTCCTTTCTTCCATTTCTTCTTCTCATTTTCTCTTTTTTCCCTTTTCTCTCGTGTTTTTCTTTCTTTCCTCCACTTTTTTCTCCTTTCTTTTCTCTTCTCTCCTTTTCATTTTTAGCTCATCCGGCCCGAAGGGCTCAATGAGCTTATGCCATGGCGTGGCGTCCGGCGTCCGTCCGTCCGTCCACAGTTTTGAAAATGTTTCTTCTTCGTCATTTCTTGACCGATTTTCATTCTGTTTGTTTGATCTGATAGGGCTAGGTGGGGGCTTCAAGACTTTTACACAAAATTCTTAAAATAAATCAATTATGCAAATTTAAAATTAATCAATTATGCAAATTTATGCAAATTTTTCGAAATCACAAAAAAATGCTTCTTCTCCTACATTTCTCAACCGATTTTGATTGTGATTGCTTTATTCGGTAGGGCTGAGTTATGCACATTAAACTTCTACACAGAATTTTGAAATTATGCTCCATTAATTAATTATGGTAATTTATGCAAATTTATTCCAAAAATACAAAAATTGCTTCTCCCACATTTCTTGACCGATTTTCATTCTGTTTGATCTGATAGGGCGAGGTGGGGGCTTCAAGACTTCTACACAAAATTTTGAAATTAA
>JZLH01S0044434.1:17396-38365 GCA_001188425.1 Eucidaris tribuloides
AAGTTGGCACATACATTGGTCTTGAGCTGAAGATGTTCAGGACCTATTTTGGAATGGGTTGGAAACGCGTTATCATGGAAACGGCATATCGTGGCAATAAATCATGTGACTGGGTGTTCCTTGTAATCACTTTCAGTTATATCTCAAGTATAATTTCAGTATTCATGCATTAGTTTATGAATATTAATGTTCATGACATCTTTGCATATGAATTGATCAACTTATTTAATAGATATGACACATACTTGTGAATTGTTAATAAATCTCATACACTTTGTGTGATTTACTGTTGTACTCTAAAACTCTTTGCAGCAAGATAGTCTGTCTGGTCAGCCTTAGTCTTGTCATGTGAAAGGAACCTGCTCATTGGGATATGTTTGGTCATATCAATTTCTTAACAACAGAAAACGCTCCTCTTTTGGGCAGAGAATTATACGAGGTTCCGCACAGGTCATCACCACTGTTCTCACACCGTGCTGTGTAGGAGGAAGCGACGGACTGTTCTCATTGTTCACATTCACACTCGAACGCATAATACTAAAGACTGCGTGCAGCTGGGAAGGCAAAATACTGAGAAAAAATGGTGTATGTGATTGGTTTTTGCCAATTTTGCGAGCCTTCTCCCAGCCAATAAAATTTGATTTTTACATTAGATCCTGAGACTTTCCGCTACATGTACCTATCTTCAAAATATTTATAGATGGTGCACTTTCATGTTATGAAGCGGCAAAGTCAGAAAAATTGGGGGGGGGAGGGGATCTTCCAGAGATTTTGTGCCAAAAGGGAAGTCTTTAGAATCAATTCTGCGGGTCATAACATTGACTTCGGTCACATATTTTGATCTAAACTTAAAGAGAAACCTTTGATTATCGTAAATCTCGTTTCAATAGTATATAAAGCTTGTAGATTTGTTAGAATGGCCAAAAATGTGCCAAAAACGACGGTGTTACTTCCAGTTAACCATTGTGTTGCAAAACTGTAGACCATGAAGGAAGTAAAAGATCGCATAGAAATTGATATGGGTGTCATCTCTGACCTGATACTGAATAGGTGCTCTTCCTTGCCTTCCTTTATCCCTTGTAGCACTCTTCAGAGAATCGTTCCTGTAAGTGTCAAACACAAGAATTATTTCATCATAATCTTGAGTGAGGGACGTCAGCCTGTAGTTGAAGCTTTCTTTGAGATCTTTGACCGTCAAAATGGTTACATGTTTCTTCGCCATCTCCTGCAGAAGAACCATTCCATCTACCAGGGATATCTTGCGACATGGAGCATCTGGTGTGGTGACCAGCCCATTGTCTAGCTGCTGATCTACCTGTTGTTTTTCTGTTGATGCCAACTTGTTGAGGATGTGGATCAACTTTAATTTGTCCAGGCATGGCAGGATTGTACCATCTGGAGCAAAAAGGGATCTTGGTGTCAGGGTGAATTCGTGGTTCCCAATGGCCTCTTTCTGGTTGATGTGTCTGCTGGATCTGGACAGGGCCATCAATATGCCATACAAGTCCTTGGTCTCCTTTAGATCAATGGTTTTGTCTCAGAGATTTACTGTGGTTTTCTTGTTTGCAGACATGAACATTTTGTTGTTTTCCTTTCTTTCTGGTGCCCATAGGCTGACATCTCCATTGATTCGCTATGCAACGTAGTCTTCATACAGCTTTTGACCAGTCACATCTGCATTCAAGATCATTGGTACATACTCATCAAGAATGTAGGCATGAGTAATCACATTGCGCAGCTCATCACCTTCAACAGCAAATGGTTTTCTTGTCGATAGATACGTGTTCTTTCTTGACAGCACGTGACCCAAGAGCATGATGCTCTCTGGTTTTGTCAGGCTCCATGCCGAACTGGCTCTTGAACTCTTTTGCAACACGGGAGAGTTCTGGTGTGACCTGGAAGAACCTCTGTCTAGCGTTGGCATTATTTCAGATGCTGACGAGTCCAGAATGAATTTTCATCAGTTCGCTCAGATGCTCGCATGCGTGGTCTGCCCCGATATTTCAAATGGAATGTCATTTTTCGTGACTGTAATGTTGCCTGCTTGCAGCTCTTTACAGGTTTCAGGGGGTTTGGTCTTCAGTTCATGCATGTCTGCGATGTATCTGGGCCAGAGTCGCTTCTATCTAATCCGATCAAAGGCGAAGAAGATCTTGCTCAACTACTCTGGGCGTCACCTATCCTCAAGGGTTGTGCAATTGGTTCTCCGGAAACCTCTACCTTCAGGTATACTGCTGTAATTGTTTCATGAATGGTTCCGTTCCCATCAGCAGTGTCCTCTGAAAAATCTGTGTTATCTACTGCAAAGAATAACAAAGGCACCCTTCTTCAAGAATGGTGGTATATACAGACCCTGGAACTGTCTGGTGTTTTGTACAAAAGCATTGGCCAGATCGAGCTGTTTCCATTAGCCATACGGCCATACGGAACACAGTAATCGTGTGCACTGAGAAGATCCATCAGCATCTTGTTGCAGGTGTCCTAATGAACAGTCAGAGCCAGTCTCAGGACCTGTGGGTTTTCTCGTGTATGGCCGGGTTGGCCTAGCTGAATGCTGCTGATTCCCTTCCTGGCTTGTAGTTTACATGTCGGTCGGATTTGAATCCATATGTTCTGGCTCACAGTGAGTGCTGCTCTGTCAACAACTTTGGTCCTCCTTTTAGTTTCCAGGCTGTCAGCAGGTCCTATCATGATCCATCGAATCGTGGTATACAGTTCAGATATAACGTCATGGATATCACCTTCCAAAGCTACCAGTGATGATGCTAGACCTGCGCTCCAGGCTCATACGTGGCACGGACTAATTAGGGCAACCATCTGTAAATCCAAGATGGCGGGCATGTACTGGAATCGGGGCAAATCGAAACTTTGTTTTTTCTGATTGCTCATACAATAAGGTTCCCAAAAGTGTATAGTGTCAGACTCTCCTCAAAAATACAATGAAAGTTAAAATCCAATGTCTAAACAATTGAAGGCATGGCATCTCTTTTGTTTGCTTTGAAATTAAAGACACTATATAACATTGTGGAAGATGCGTTTAAAAATTGGTCAAACTTTGCTATCTGACATATCTGACATTGTTTGGATGGACAAATAAATACCCTACAACGCAAAAGTTTAGACAGTTTTGGTGTCACTTGTAAAATAAGCACAGATTAAAATTGGCACATGAATTATTCTCGGCCGATGAAAATTCTGCAACACAGCAGTTTATTGGGGGGAAAACTGGAATGGTCTCTTAATGATGTTTACTTTTTTTAAGCCTTAATGATCATTTGGAACTGCAATTTTGTCAGGGCTTCTTTTTTAGACCTTATCAATGACATTCGTAGCATGGGGAATCATGTAGCTCACATTTTTTTAAAATGAAAATATGCTTATGCGATGCCTTTCATATTGTTTAAATGCACTGGCGTACAGAAGAAAATACCAGTTAAGATCATCTAGCAAAGTATTACAAGATCGAATCTCGGTTTTGTCGAATCATAGTTGAGCCTACCTTATATTCTGAAAGTATCATAGATACAACAAATCTTCGTCTACACTCAGTCCCTTATAGCGTATGGGTGATCATTATATATGAGATTTATTAATAATTTACAAATGTGTGCCATATTTATTAAATAAGTTGATCAATTCATATGCAAAGGTGTCATGAACATTAATATTCATAAACTAATACATGAATACTGAAATTATAGTTGAGATATCACTGAAGATGATTACAAAGACCACCCAATCACACGATTTATTGCCACGATATGCCGTTTCCATGACAACGCAGTTTCCGACCCATTCCAAAATAGGTCCTGCACATCTTCAGCTCAAAACCAGTGTATGTGCCAAATTTCACGAGCAATGGTCAAAAACTGAGGGTATAGATTGATCAGCAATATTTTCACCTGATTCATTGCCATGATATGCCGTTTCCATGGCAACGCCGTTTCCGACATATTAAATCAACGTGTATTGGACATCTTCAGCCCAAGACCAATGTGTGTGCCAAATTTCATGAGCAATGGTCAAAAATTGATGAAGTAATTTGATCCGCAAGAATTTCACCTGATTTATTGTCATAATATGCCGTTTCCATGGCAACGTAGTATCTGACATTTCACAAAAAAGAATCTTGCGCATTTATATCTCAAGACCAATATGTGTGCCAAATTTCATTAGCAATGGTCAAAAATTGAGGGTATAGTTTGATCCGCAAGATTTTCATCTGATTTATTATCATAATATGCCATTACCATGGCAACGCAGCTTCTGACACATTCAGTGCAAATGGAAACATTGTTTTTCTGATTGCTCATACAATAAGCTTTCCAAAAATGAAGAGTTTAATTCCAAAAGGCGCTAAATCCACTCTCGTCACTTCTGAGTAAATCGCCCTTGTTTATTTCTCCCTTTTCCCTTTAGCCATGTACCTTGATATTGTTATATATGTTAAAGGTATCACACTAGACCAACATTATATGACTGGAAAAAATCTACCGATCATACGTGATTTTTAATAATTTTTTAAAATTTATTTTTCATGGATTTAGCGCCTTTTGGAATTAAACATGGATTTAGCACCTTTTGGAATGAAACTCGCACAAAAAAATTCTACACAACCATTATTGCATCAGCTTTTACTTTCACGAATATTCATTGAAAGTGATTAATACTCCCGCCCCAGTTTATTGTTGAATTATTACGATAATATGCTGTTACCATGGTAATGCAATTTCCAAAAAAAAAAAAATTGATCCACAAGAGTTTTACCCTGATTTTAATTGCCATAATATGGTGTTACCATGACAACGCAGTTTCTAAAACATGTGAAAAATGTGTATTAAACATCTTAAACCCAAGACCAATGTGTGTACCAAATTCCATGAGCACTGGTCTAAAGTGGTTGAGTAGTTTGAATGGCAATAATTGTACCTGATTTTGTGCAGTAATATGCCGTTACCATGGCAACACAGTTTCCGATACATGTGAAAAATGTGTCTTACATATCTTCAACCCAAGACCAATGTGTGTACCAAATTCCATGAGCACTGGTCTAAAACTTGTGAAGTAGTTTGATCCGCAAGATTTGTACCTGATTTTTTGCAGTAATGTGCCGTTACCATGGCAACACAGTTTACGACACAAGCGAAAAATATATCTTGTGCATCTTCACCCCAAGACCAATGCATGCCCCACATTTCATGACCATTAGTCAAAAACTAAAGAAATAGTTTGATCTTCAAGATTTGCAACAGACCGACAGACCGACTGCATTATGCTTGGAAACAAAAGCCTAGTCAGAGGTGTGTGTACTATACTGCAGTCTGATTGGTCAATTGGATTTAGCACCTTTTGGAATGAAACTGATTTGGATTTAGCTCCTTTTGGAATGAAACATGATTTTGCACCTTCAAAATTTTCATCTTCCTGCTGAAATTTTTCAATGAGATATAGTGCATATTGTTCCCAAGTATGAAATCAATATTTTAAAACAAACAAATCAATTTTGATAATATGGATTTAGCGCCTTTTGGAATCAAGCTCTTCAAATATAAAGTTTCCAGACTCTCTAAAAAAAATTCGGCGAAAGTTTAAATCCGAACATAGTGAACCGGACCAATTAAACAAACTGTTTTTTTTTCTCGGCAAACAGCTAACTGCACCGTTCCAGCGTTAACTAGTCAATTGTCGTCCAGCGATTGTACACCTTCAGCCACAGTAACGAATGGTTCAACTTGCACGTATATGTGTGCATCTGGTTATAGTCTCCAGGGTTCTGGTAACGCAACTTGCATCTCTGGCATACTTACACCTCCTACTTGTGAAGGTAAAGAAACCCCTTTGTTACTGATGTGATACTGGTATGATAAAAATGATTTCTTACGTAAAGTGAGAGAAATTGATCAAAGATAAAAAAAAAATAGATATCAAACAAACGTATAGATATATATACATATACATATTTTGTAGTAAACCATGAACTTACATTTAGAGATGTATTTATGATCGAAAATCACTGCAGACAACTGTAGTTAATGCTCTTTACAAAGTACCACATTTAGCCACTTTTTTCACTCCAAACAGCTGACTGCACCGTACCAGCTTTAACCAATCGGTTGTCTACTAGCGATTGTACAGCTTTATCTAATGTGACGCATGGTACAATTTGCATGTATTCGTGTGAATCTGGTTACAGTCTCCAGGGTTCTAGTCCTGCAATGTGCACCTCTGGCACCCTTACACCTCCAACTTGTGAAGGTAAAAGAACATTTACTTATCTTCCCCACTAGATCTAATCAAGCAAAGTTGATTATAAATGATATTATTTCTAAGTATTGTAATCTGTAATTATTCATTATTTCATCAAAAATGCTGGTTTTCCTGGAATTGTACATAAAAGCACAAGTTTAGTTTTGGCGATAGTTTTTTATTTGATGGCTTTATGTCCAAAGGTGATATCACACCAATAACAAACTCTGAATATCTTTCAGGGTTTTTTTTATTAATTGATGAAAGATATAGGGGGACCCCGAGGCTTTTGATTATATTTTATAGTATAGCATCCAAAGCATTGATAAGGTGTTAATGTAATCTGAAATATACCTCATCTGAAAGATCAGAGTCTGATCTTGCTGCTGTCTCAGAGTCTGTTATTGGTGTGATATGACCTTCGGGCATAAAGCTTTCAAATAAAAAAAATACGCCAAAACTAAACTTGGGCTTTACAATTTTGATCATCTCTGAAAGATCAAGTCTGATCTTGCTGCTGAGGTATAATACAGATAACCTTAACACCTTATCAATGCTTTGGATGCTATACTATAAAATATAGTCGAAAATCTCAGGGTCCCCCTATATTTTTCATTAATTAATTAAAAAAAACACGAAAGACATTCAGAGTCAGTTATTGGTGTGTTATGACCTTTTGGCATAAAGCTTTCAAATGAAAAAAAAATCGCCAAGATTAAATTTGCGCTTTAAAAATTTTGATTGCAAATTTAATTGCCACTTTTTTCATCATGCATTTGATTTTTATAGCCTCCGCAATGTTGCCGGAGGCATCATGTTTTCGGGTTGTCCGTCCGTCCGTCAGTCCTTCCGTCTGTCCGTCCCTCCCTGACGAACCCCCCCCCCCCCAACCGGATTTTGATGTAACTAGGACCAAGTATTTACTATGAAGCATCAATAAACTTATTAGATTTTGGAGCTGAAAGGTCAAAGGTCACAGGGCCTAAAATATGTCTGATTTCCGCTCGTTACCGCGATAACTTCAAAACGGCTGGTCTGATTTTCATGTAGCTTGGGTGAAGTATGTAATATATGGCACCAATGAACTGATTAGATTTTGGAGCTGAAAGGTCAAAGGTCAAAGGTCACCAGGCCTAAAATATATCTGTTTTGGGTTCGTTACCGCGATAACTTGAGTATGACTGGTCGGAATTTCGTGTAACGTGGGTGAAGTATGTATTATGAGGCACCAATTTACTGATTCTATTTTGGAGTTGAAAGGTCAGAGGTCAAAGATCACAAGGCCTCATGTCCGAAATGAGCTCATTGTCGCGATGATTTAAGAACTGCTTATTGGATTTTACTGTAACTTGGTCAAAGGTCACATGGGCTTATTTATCTCATTGGTCTTGCTACCATGGTAACTTGAAGCTTTTCAAATTACATCAGTTGGATGGGAGTGCGGACTGTGAAGGCATACCCATCGACTGCGCGCAGTCCAACTGCTCTAGTTTAATCGTAGAACCACTTATTTGTGCTTTATTAATTTCAACTCTTCGACAAGGAATAAACTAAGGATAGCATCTTGACACCAATACGTATTTTTTTCTCCTCAAACAGCTGACTGCATGGTTCCAGCTTTAACAAGTCAGCTGTCTACCAGCAGTTGTACAGCTTTAGCAAATGTGACGCATGGTACAACTTGCACGTATATGTGTGCAAATGGTTATAGTCTCCAGGGTTCTGGTACCGCAACTTGCACCTCTGGAACGCTTACACCTCCAACTTGTGAAGGTAAATCAAAAGTTGCTCATCTCTCCCGATAGATCTGATAAAAGAAAGTTTAATGATATCAATAAATCTTGAAAATTGATGAAATTTCGATTGATCTATATTGCCACATGCACCTGCAATTGATTTTCAAAAACGGTTTCATTGTAATTTCGGTTAATGAATCGTCTTAATTTTTTATATTAAGTACTATAAATGCAAATCTGTACTTGATCAGTTCCAACTCCCGTGACAATGACCGAAAGACATCATGTCTTAACAAAAAAAAATTGTATCTATATAATGTAATTGCCCCTCCTCTTGTAACTTTTTTTTACTGATATAAAGATTTTAAAGAAACAATAGTTTATTACTTTTTGTCCTTGTGTATGTTGTCGGAACGTTTGTTCCACGTTTAACATCAATACGCTGTACCTCAAATGCAGTACGTGAAACGGAACATAACTTGTGGCTCCACAGGATTGCTGTTAGATTCTATACTAAGTTGTTCAGGTAGGATATTTTTGGGAAGAAATTTTGAATGTACTTTTCACTATCAGTTTGAAATAAAATCCCCAAAATGTGTGCTGTTTATCTGATATCTTCCTTTCGTTAAATTAATGGGTACTCTTGTTTTATTACTGAAGGTTTATTTACCTATTCATGTCTGAACTTGACCTAACTTAATTCAGATATGTATGTAGGTACTTGGTCTTTGTATGACAAATGATATTCAGGATGAAAGTATTTTATTGAGTCAATTGCAGCCTTTGCGATGCCTTGTTAAAAACATGTCTTAGAGCAAACACTGACATAGACTCGAGTTGTCTTTTCAGTGGTACCAGCCATCGTTGAAAATACTCAAGGAAATTGGCACAGGTAGCCCCTCTGTTAGACTACGGTCGTTATCTTAAGAACAAATTGTCGCATATCACTGTGTAGAATCAAGGGTGAGGTAAAATAATGCCCAGGATCCAATCGTATGACTGTTCCCTAAGCCCCTCTGATTTTGAAATCATCGGCTCTATGAGCTACTGTTTTGTTCACTAAACTATCAAATATGTAACTTTGTGGAATAACTTGTTTCCAATGCTGACTTATTACTTATCAAATAGAAAGCTACAATGTGTTGGTATTTCAATGATACCACACAATTATTTATTTGTTAAGTTTACTTAGAAAAGGGGGCTAAACTGCCCTTTCATTGTAAGGACTGCTTATTTGAGACCGCAATACATATTTTATATATTCGTTTTATTCCAGTATCGGCATCAACTATCGTCATCCTTCAGCTTACCACTCGAAATGGACAACCACTAGTCTTCACCGTAGTGTTGAATGATCGAAACTCGACGGAGTTTATGGAATTACAAACAGAAGTTTGTGATGTGGTATGTTTACATGTGTATTGTATTGTACTGTGTGTAGGTCCCTCGATGGGCTAGGGAAGCACTTTCAAGGAGCATTGATAATAGTTGACTGCAAAGGTAGGTTTAATACTCACTACAATCTGGTTAAATTATCACCATTTTTTCAACCAAAACATGACCGGATCCTCCAGTACACTACGAAGCAGTTGAATTACACTTGTTTGATCATTCCTGTATTTTTCAGCAAATAATTACGTCTCAACACCCAATGAACATTTCTTTTTAAATATTTTACTAATTTAAATATGGGAAATGTACGCTTATTTGCCACAAATTATGCTTGACAAACCCGGGCCCACCCCATTTGAAATAACATGTTCTGGTATTTCCCGTGAAGTTAATGTTTCGGTTAACTGGTGAAAACTTTTAGATAAAATGAATGATCTTATAAATTATAATTCACGATATCCTAATAAAAGACAATGCATTAAACTTGAGAATGAAACAGATGGCCGCGTCAAAATTTGAGTATGGAATGTGCTCTAAAAGATCCATTTCTTTTGTTTTATGTTAGGTGACAGTCTATTTTACCAATAGGACATCTGCTACTCAAATAATATGCACGGTGAACTCCTTCAGCAACGGAAGTGTTATAGCCAATACCACCTTGACAGTTGCAGAAGAAAGCTCAGCTGCAGCACAGCAGACTATTGACGAAATCAACAATTTGGCCCAGGGTAATCCATCCATATTATCATCAGACAACAACAGTTTTGGAGTGTTGGCAATCTCAAGTCAAGGTAAGTTGATTTTTATCACTATATTCTTCCTTTAAAGACATTATTTAACATTGAAAGCCCCATTCCCTACGTTTGTCAAACTTTGATATCTGAATTACATGATACTGTATGAATGGTCAAATAAACACTGTGTTAGTAACTAAATATGTACCGATAAATATCGCCTCATGGATTAATACCCTGTATGTACACGAATGCGACAAAACGAGACTACTGTGGGTGAAACGACAACAATTACTGATCGCTGTTACAATAAAAACAGACTGGTTCTCGGGTTTTTTTTTAGTTGTAGAGTTGTACTCTAGTGTCAAGTTGATAAATTTTCCTAATCTTTCTCACGTTAGGAAATCCTATAAAGTTCTTCCTTCTTGACTATAACTAGAGCATCAGACACGATGGGACTAAAAAAAACCTTTAAAAAGGTACCTTTTCTCAAGATTAGGAACAAAATAACTGTTAACAATCAGACAATGCTGGAATGTGACGAAACTTATTCATTGATAGTTTGGAGGAGCCTTGTAAACTCCTATTTAGTTTAAACAAGTCTAAAATAATTTACCTTATTTGGACTATGCCGCAGTCACTTTGTTTTATTTGATTCTGTTGTAATATACTGGGACTATGCCGCAGTCACTTTGTTTTATTTGATTCTGTTGTAATATACTGTCAGAATGTGTGTGTGTTTGTGTGTCTGTGTGTGTGTGTCTGTGTGTGTGTGTGTGTGTGTGTGTGTGTGTGTGTGTGTGTGTGTGTGTGTGTGTGTGTGTGTGTGTGTGTGTGTGTGTGTGTGTGTCTGTGTGTGTGTGTGTGTGTGTGTATGTAATTTGTTGACGGAGTCTGTGTCTATTTTATGTTTGAATGAAGCATTTCATTCTTCATAACACAATGATCTCTATTCCAGGTATCGACAAATGTACGATGGGTACTCACAACTGCCACGACAATGCGATTTGTACCAACACACCACCTGGAAGTTTCACCTGTACGTGTAACGCTGGATTCAATGATGATAATACCGACAATCCGGGAAGAATGTGCAGTGGTAAGCATTGTGATATTTGCATCTCAAATTAAGAGCGTTGCGTGGACATTACAGTGATACACACCGTGTCAAAATTTACGTAAGAACCTAGAAAAACCAGTAGAGACATTTTACTAGTTTGTACACGTTTTCCTTAGACCAGTCGACTCTACTACTTTTAGGAGGAACTGTCGATTGAGCGATTATAAACCATTAGAAACCATTATATTCTACAAAGTTGAAGACCATTAAAAAGCAACAGATCGTTGTGCTGATTTCGATAGGGGCGCAAAAATACTCTGAAGGGAAATTGTATACACTTACCACATTCCATCACCTGTTGCACAATATTGTTCCTTGACCTTTCTGTCCATGGATTTCGCCATTGAAAGTAATAAAAGATCACTTCAAATCTGTACTACAGAACAGACATCACCAAACCTGTCTTTAAACAAAAACATTCTTTAGACTTGTTTCATATAGTGATGTATTGGGTGTGATTCTTGTAGGTTTACTGATTTCAGCTAACCCACAGGAATGGCAGACTTCTGATACAGCCAAGCCAACTAACCTTTCATACTTCATGTCGTAATGAACGTGGTCCAAGACGAAAACAAACACCTAAAACTCTTGAATAAGCTTTGGTCGGCGTTTTAACTTAGACCTACTGAATGCAAATATCATAATTTGTCGTAAAGCTACACCAAAGATAATTAGTTACTTCTAGATGTAAAGTCATAAAAAAAACTTGAAACGAATAAGAACTACTTTACGCCCTGATGTCCCATGTGAGATGTAATTCCAGACTGCCGATTTTTTCTTGACATCATACTAAATCATTGCTTAATCTATGGTCAATATGTAGCCACCGCAACATCTGTGTTACATTTATAGATAAGTCTTATAACCTTGAAGGCAAATACAAGGATTGCAATAAATCACTACTTTGTTAGAAAACTACTCTAGAACCAAGTGCACTGTTTAAGGCTTCTGTACTCTAAAATTGATGGTCAAATGTCTATTTCTATTTAAACGATCACCAGCAGTACTCATTGTGGAAGGAAAAATTGTTTTACTGTAGCTTAGTATGACATCAATTTCTATCAAGTCACCAGATTAGTTAAATAGTGGTATGTGGACGCTTATTTCTCCATATATCAGTACCAAACCCTGCCAGTTGGGAGATACACCCTAGTTGGTGTATACATTGGTGAATGTTTCGACCTGTTTGGTTCTTGAGGTATATTTTTACTTTTTCCCAATCATATCAATGCCCTTTAAACATTATAATGTTTAGTATTCTTTAATTATTCTAGATATCAACGAATGTACGCTTGGTACTCACAACTGTCACGACAATGCGACTTGTACCAACACACCTGGAAGTTTCACCTGTGCATGTAATACTGGATTCAATGATGATAATACAGTCAATCCGGGAACAATGTGCAGTGGTAAGGAATATTGTATTTGTATGCTTAAGTCAGATATCTTCTGTTTTCCTGTACAACATTTGTTTGATGGAATGAAAATGCGATAGGTATATCATATATTTGTGCTGTCCTAACAAACAGTAAATCGTGTTTTCACGGAATGGGTTTTCCCCATTCTTTCACAGAGCCATGAGGGCTCAGAATCATGATGCAGTATTAATCAATGTGCGGAAGACATATTGCGTATGTGATGCCAGAAATTTTAATCTTCATACCAGTTCTTTACTTTTCTGCAAATGTTGAATAAAATCGCCACATTCCATCCATTGGGAAATAATTTGTTCCACGATCTTTCTTTTACTGGACTTGCCTGATGAAAATAAAATAGTTTTCTTTAAGTCTACCGTTATACCACAGAAAACTGATCTCCAAACACTCCATAACTATTGCATAACATGAAGACTTCATGTGATGTAGTGATAATGGAATGGTCACTGCATTTTCGCTTCTTCTTTTTACTAACAGTTGATGATCGTTCTGAACTAACAATTTTTCAGGGCTTCATGTTTTTACCTTATCAGAGGCCAAAGATAGCATGGAGGATTATAACCCTCAGATCTTTTAAACTGGAAATATTGTTAACCCGTTGACTACGAGATTCCGCAAATCCCCATAGATTTTGTACAGGGGCCATCCGGTTCCCGTAGGCAACGGGTTAAATGATGCCTTCATTCACTTCAGTCATGTCATTGTCGTTGCAGCTGTCACGGGATTATCTCCGGGGGCCATCATCGGTATCGTTCTGGGCTGCATTGGTTTCATCTTCCTGATTGGTGTGGTTTGCTGTTGTCTGGCATATTACACTCGTGCCATGAACCTCCGGGCCAAAGGGAACATTTATGGGTAAGCTGGTCTGAAAAACGAACAAGTGAAATATTAACTTACGCAATGTGTTAAATATGTCCCTGCCGCAAGTTTATGTCTCTGGAATGGGTCTAATTCTGAAAAGTCTAGCTTAAAACACACAGTTTCTGTCGAGAGTCAATGAACTTTCTAATTGTACGACCAATCACATAATACAAATAGAATCAGAATGTATTGGATTAAATTTGCATAAATTAGCATAATTGAATTTTACAATTTCATGCAGACATTTGGAAGCCCGCCCCTATCCCTATAAGATAATACACAGACACAGACACACACACACACACACACACACACGTAACGAGCCCGTTTCGTGGTCTGCTGACGAACTTCGTTCGGTGGGGACATAAAATAAAATAAATAGATCTGTTTTTCCATCTTTGTTTATTGTGAGGCATTTACTAGATTATTAAATGAGTTGTATTTCTGCAGCAATATGTCTAAATATCATTAATAAGAAAAGGGTATTGATAGATGATAGTGCCTATATATATTTAATGAGGTATACATTTTCACGTTTTATTTTATACACTTAATTGGTATCAGGTGTGATCAGTACTTGTTTGCAACGAGGAAAGACATTATATTACTATTACCATACTGGTCATGTTATAGTAATTAATATGTCAAAGGCATATTATACTTTCCTCGATAGTGAAAAGTGAAATTTTTGACTAACGTGTGATTTTAAACATTTATAATGTCATGAGTACCGCACTCTCTCATATTTTGCCATAGATATTATATCATGTGTAATAAAGATTGGTATTCTGTTTGCAAACTTACAACGCGTCATTCAAAATTCAAATATCAGCAGTTGCGATCTGAAAATACAGAGAGCGAAATGAGAAAAATCTATTACATCAATTATCATGAGGTTTAAAGTTCTTTTCTGATGTTTGACATGCCAATGCTACACATTTTCAAAGATTTATAAAACAGGTTGTCTCTGATTGACCAAAGTTATACTGCAGCTTTACAGTTATTGTCCAGCGTTTTCCATTGCAATGTATCATTTCTTGTGATAATGGAGTTGTGTGCTAATTTCCTCCAGAATGTGTAATACCGATCGGTATTTTGCTTACAAACTTAGAAGGCGTTAATCTAAACAATCATCACAAGGATTGATTTTATTTATGATGTTTAGCATGCCAATACCATACGTTTTTAAAAAATTTTTTAACGAGTTCTCTCAGATTGACCATAGTCATATTCTAGTTTTATAGTTATTGTCCTGCGTTTCCCATTGCAACGTATCATTTCCTGCGGTAATGGAGTGATGTACTAATTTCCCCCATGCAGGGCCAGAGACCTGACACGCCGCGACGAACGCTTCGTTTTTGACGATGCTTCGTCGGACCATAGTGCTGGCGAGCGTGGTATGATGATGAGCCGTGCTATTAGGCAGCTGAGAAGCCAGTTTGAAGACGACGAGTCAGAGGCTCGTTTCAGCCAGGATCATCTTGCTGATTTGGAACATGACTTCACCACACCGTACGTGATTGGAGGCACGTACAATGCCGGCTTTGGGGTAAGAACGCTAACAGTTTTGTTTTAAAAATCACGTTAAAACTTCTCAATAGTATTAATTCACTAGACGGTTGTGAATTAAGCGTATGTACGATAAATATTTATATCGTTGATGTCCAAGTGTTTTATGAATTCAATTTATTATGCTATCAAATATATTATTCTAAACCATTAATGCCGAGTTTATATCATTGCTATAGGGATAATACCAGTTTCCTTAGGCAAAGGGTTTAAAACGGGTGGTGCTACAAAAGGGGGGGTGTGGAATTGTGGTCTTTTTGACATATTCGATCCCCTAACAGTTTTTGCCATGCCTAAAATTTTACCTTGGCACCGCCCCTGGTTAAAATCATTGCTGTCGCAGTTTTAGTGTGTAAGTATGTTGTCTTTCCTTAGCTTTCTTTGATACCAAATTAAACATTACATGACAATAATGCAATGTTGCTGCGCTGAAGTACCTCATGTTTACTGGATGTTTTATCTCCTCTCCAAATATTCATTTCAACGTGAAATCAGATTTTTTTTTCCTTCTTACAGCCATCTGTTGAGAGGAATCCGGCGCACAGCAGCCGTGGCAGAAACCGTGCTGATGGATTCGAGGCTGAATATTACTAAGGAAGTCATTTTGATGTAACTGCTAATTGCTAGAACCATCTACTTTGAACGTCTCGTTCTTTCTCAGTTTTCTCAGTTTTCTATTATAAAAACATCTGAGCTACATACGTAATTCACCATTCTTAAATTTATAGTGTTTTCGGTAAGGTCTATAATTGTAGCTCTGACAAGAATATATTCTAAAATGCTAATTAGGTGAAATTAACAAGTCAGAAACTCGAAGTGAAAGTTTTTTTTTCCCCCCCAATCACGGATGGTAATTAAAACCATCTACGGTAAACGTCTCGTTCATTTTAAAAGTTGTCTCAGTTTTCTATTTCAAACATTTGATCTAAATGTACGTACGTAATTCTCAATTCGTGTAGTGTTTCCGATAAGGTCTAAAATTGAAGCTCTAACAAAAATATATATTTTTTAAATTGCTACCAAGTTAGAATTTCTGTGTGAAAAGTTTTTCCATATCCCCCATAGACTGATGTTTTACACCACTGGAGGGTCTACCGAATACTTAGATCAGGTGATATGTATCCATACACATCGTGTTGGTGGCAGCATGACTGTCCACATTATTGAATGATGATTATTAGTCCATTATTAGTCCATTATTAGTCCATTTAAGTCCATTTAAGCACTATCGTGTAACTCGGAAATGAGAGTTTGACATTTCTTTAACTGAACGTCAAGAATAGTAAATAATTGTCTTTAACGTAGGTGTATTACCTTGTTTTCCAGCTAACTATACAAGCGCGATAATTATTAATTGGTATTTGGTTGGACCTTAATCATTACAATATATTCATTACCGTACTATCATCCATTTTTATAATATGCTTTTATACGTTTATACAGAATATGTGGATAGAAAATCGGGTTAAAAGAGACTACCTTTGTGATAATTATCTGTATTAAATGTGTTTAGACTGTACTTATCTGTTATATACTGTGTTATTCATCGTTATTTACTGAAACTGGAGAAATAGTTATGTGGGAAAATATGAAGTATCACATCAATATGCTTTTTATTCATTATAGATTTGTTCACTATTTCACTACTAAAATGGCGTTTTCAGCTTATATGTATTGTACGTTTATTGTAATCAAAATCATTCAAATGTACTACAGTTGTTGATTGTATGGTAATTTACTGAAATAGATGTTCTAAGTGTGTGTTATAAAATCGTTGTCAGTTACAGGTAAAAGGGGTATTTAGGCCTTTATTGATTTTGATAATATATAGTATCTTATGATAATCACATATATACTGCACACCAAAGAAATACAACCCTAAAACAAAGGGATATTGTATGGAAGTAATGGGGCGTATTATTGAAGTAAATATTGACTTATGGTCGTTCCACTTTTACAATAGGCAAACTTACTTATTCCCGTATCTCTGAGTACCTTGACTTTAAAGATTAAATAAGAAACACATTAGATACTTCACTTGGCTTAAACCCTCAGCACATCAGAAAAAAAGAAAGACATGAACACCAGTTAGTGCTCAGTGCCAAAGCCAACAAGTGCAGCCAAAATTTTGACATTAAATTTTCAAAGTCGTGGTACTCAAAGATGCATGAATCAAAAAGTTTGCTTAATGTATCACGTGAAAGTCAAAGTTATTTTTGTTTTTATAGTATGCTTTTCCAATCATACACCCCGCTCGCAACTGCACAATAACCCTTTGTTTTGTTTTGTTTCTAAGGCGCACTGAATAGCCTTCCTTCTCAAAGAATGGAAATGGTAAATATCATTTCAAACTAGTGTACTAACAACGTTTTAAAGGGTAAACTTATTTCAGTTATGTCAATCCTACGTCACAATACGTTAAAGCAATGTGAATTTGTGATGGCATTGATGTGTGTTTTTAAATGATGTTCTTTATTTCAAGTTTTGTAATCATTTTCATGGTTGTTTAGATTATGTTGTATTCAATTTATTTTACATTTATGGAGGAATATCCTAATTCAACTGCTGTACAGCTTGTGACCATTAATATGATATTCATTAATAGGGTCAATTTAAATGGTTGCGGGGGTATTTTTCTTATTTTACTGCATATATGTATTCATTCAATTTCCTTCTACATAGCCTACAGCGTTGAGAGGCATAATTTAAGCACACATTTTTTTTTTGGTCGTATGAAATGTATAAAAGCTAGTGTTGAGCAAATAAAGGAATACTCTATAGACACAGAATACAGGCTGATTATATGATAAAAATAACCCCCTACAGATGTTGGAGTTTATTATGGTTTGGCGGATAGCCAATCAGAGAGCAGGATTTTTGTGACAAATAGAGATTAGAGACTACTGCTCAATGAAAAACAAATAATCCCCTACGGATGTTGTATTGCTAGGGGCCAAAACATTCTCTGATACTCCATCTGCCAAAACTATTGCATTGCTTCCAGCTGGCAGCCCAGTAAGAATTGAGTACAGCAAGAACTGATTTGGATGTGGGGTTAATCAATTTTGGAGATTCATTTACTAAATTAGAAATAAAAATGCCACTACTTCCTGTAGTCATATTCACCCTTAGTCTAGGACCGTAATATCCCAGGACCATGGACCTGACATGAACTAACATTAACGACCACTTTCTGTGAGACCAAACAAAAAAAAACTTTGTATAAAGTACTTTTTAGCTGTCTGGAAACTTTCTAAACCATTTCAGCAATTGAGGGCATTATGTTCATTACCTTAATTGCACTCCATTAACACGTTTCTTCCGGTAACCGTGATATTCCTGTTCTCGTGTGGGCTACTCAGAGCTGGGCACTCGAATAATGCGGTTCCCAAGCAGCATTTGTCAAGCTTGTAAATCTGTTTTTTAATTTCCTAAACGTGTAAGTAATGGCTACATGTATAAACAAGCAATTCATTTCAAACTTGTTTTCTTATCATACGGTGATTTCAACTGATGTTACTCCACTAAATAAAAAATAAAGTAAAGATAAAATAATGGCTCTGATTTGTCTTGCAGTGGTACACGGAATACCATGAAAACTGTCCAAAATTACGTTTTAGGTAGAATGGTAACCCAAAGCAAACCATGTAATTGAGGAGTTTCTTTTGTATCTTAAGAATAATCATGGTTTTGTAGTTCAATATGTTGTTGAAGAGCTGATAAAGTCATGTAAAATATGATGTACAAGGCAGGGGGAATGTGACAGTAGTTACAAGGATATAATATCAATAAGCAAGACTATTAGTAGCGAGTAGATCTAACCCTAGCATACGATCGATCTTCTGTAATGCTCAGAATCTTCTTGTCATCTTCGAATACTATATTCATGTCAACGACAAACTGGTCCATGCTGAGTTAGACAGTGTGTCTCAAAATGGTACAATTGAAAGTAATTATTTTATTACAACATTAAATTCATATACAACCTCGTTATTTGGGGTATTTCCACAAAATTTGTACACCATAAATCTTAATACAATTTATTGTTGTTGATGATTTTCGTTGGTTGTGCCGATTCTGAAATATGAATATTCTGCAATAACGCAGATCACTTAAATGACGTTACACAATCGTGCTTTTATGTAGATTTTGTGTATTGTTTAAACTATTTTGTACCAAGAAACCATTGAAAAGGATAAAAATAAGTGTGACAGTTATCATCGCAAACACATTTCAAGCCTTTTGAAATTCTACTTTTCTATATATATAACTGTATTCAGAAGTTGTAACCTTACCTTAACAAAATACATGGAATAAATACATGTGCAGTTCAACGTGAACAATACTGAAACTGATCCGGCAAGGGTACGGTAGGCATGGCTGCACAACAGAGGCCTCAGTTTAGACTTATGAAGATGTTTATGGCGTTTCAGTACAAGAAAACCCAACATATTAAACATTTTATCAGAAATGACTATTTGATATATTGATGATGTGTTTTTATTTATTCATAACGAACACATTCTGTTTCAAAGTGTCACTTCTGATTTTAACCATTGATATAAAAAGTGGCACAAACCCCATTCCGTTTGACTACACAAAATGAATCATAACTCTTGATTGATAAACGTAAATTAGCGGAAATGAAGAAAGAAAGAAAATATGCTTTAAAGCCACTCGCTAACATTTCCCACAGTTAAAAAAATGTGAGCTGCATAATCATCCACGCTCCAAGTGTCTTTGAAAAGGGCTTAAAATGAAGCCCTGAAAAAAATTGTATTTCAAAACAATGATTTAGTGCTTTAAAAAAGTGAAAATCTACGAGCATTCAAATTGACCGGATTCACCTTCCCATTTCCTCCCATAGACTTACTGTGTGCAGATCTATGCTATTTTATCATCCACCGGAGTAGAAATTGTTTATTCGTGCATACCTTGCCATTGGCAGCATAACTGTCCAAACTTGTGTATTCTAGGGTGTTAATTTGTCCATTTGAACACTACTTTGTAGCTCAGATATCAAAGTTTGACATTAAAAATCAAATTTTATTGGCAAGGAGAAGGTCCGCGGAATTGGCAAAAACGACTCACAAGCACCATTTTTTCTCAGTCAGAAATCAACGCATGTCTTTATCATTATGCGTTTGAATGTGAATAAACAATAGCCATCCTCTATACACAGCGCGGCAAGAGAGCACTAGTGCATGACCAATGCAACCTCGCATTTCTCTGCCCAAAAGAGGAACATTTTCTGTTGTTAAGAGATTCATATGAATAAAAAAAACATATATACTATTTTCTCCCAATCATTCCATTTTTAGACACAATGCATCTGTACGTCAATCTCAAAAACTTCGTGATACTTTACAACGGAAAATATCAGTTGTTCATTATTGTGCTTCATAATAGGTGTTTGCCCAAGGCACACCATGACTTGCACAAAAACAGATTAAACCTGCTTATAGCTTGAAGGAAGTTGTCCATACTTTTGTGTATTAGCCTAAGAAATAAGAAAAAAAAATAAAAATGGGAATCGGGAACTAATGTGTCACAAATCTGTATTTTATTCGAGATAAGAGATAAAAATAACTTTGTGTATAATGTAGGCCTGTGCGTTTTTTGTGTTATATGTGAATGTTGGTGTACGTGTCAGTGGGGAAAGGGGTATACAGTGTTCGTGATTTGCGTGTTTGTAGGTGTGTTCAGTGTGTGTGTGTGTGTGTGTGTGTGTGTGTGTGTGTGTGTGTGTGTGTGTGTGTGTGTGTGTGTGTGTGTGTGTGTGTGTGTGTGTGTGTGTGTGTGTGTGTGTGTGTGTGTGTGTGTGTGTGTGTGTGTGTGTGTGTGTGTGTGTGTGTGTGTGTGTGTGTGTGTG
>JZLH01S0044434.1:38463-50775 GCA_001188425.1 Eucidaris tribuloides
TGTGTGTGTGTGTGTTTGTGTGTGTGTGTTCGTATACGAGTATGTGTGCATGAAATGAAGGCATCATTTCCACGACAAGAAACAAAAATAAACTCCCAATTTACCACTCTAATGTTTAGTGGCTGGTATAGTATCTTAAGAACGTGAATTATGACATATTTCTCTCATGAATATCCAAAAAACAATCATTCAAAACTGTCCATGCTTGTCTACGTAATAAATGCAGTAGATGAGGTAATCAATAACATACGTATACGTACATTATTTTGTTTTGCATACTAGATTCTCGTCACTTTTCAATATGTTCACATCCAATTTATAAGATACCTTAAACAAGTCAAATTTTAAGCCCTAATCAAAGGTAGAATTTCGAAATATGACACTACAGTATATCAGTCGACTAAAAGAAAGCATCGTCCAAGCCAAATGGTTGAATGTTTTGAATAGTCATGATGTTAATGTACTTTTCAATAGATTTATGAAACACTGGTATGTTACATTCAAAATATTCTCATTCAATATCTGGGCCTATAGTGCCTTGGGTACGAAGTCCATTTTCTTGTAAATCCGAACCATTTTTTTAGGGGGGTATAAATATACATGTAACTCCAGCCCCATACAACGCTCTACCAAATAAAAAATGAAACCAGCAAACAATATACGGATGATACGAGTTGGCTCCGATATTTTTTGACAGGAACATGGCCCTTCTTTGTTGGAAACCGGTTCTCATCGGTCGTGATTTATTCATGAAACCGGTCTCCGAAGGAACTTAGAAGCTTCCTTTTTTGAGGGGGGGGGGTGGGGGAGTGTCTCTTTGACTGATCGTGAATGGGTATAGAACTAATTTGGATGTGATACCGGATTTCGAAGGACCTGAGAAGGGTAGATTTTTTTTTTTTTGTCTTGTCGGTGTTTAGCCATGTTCGGCCACCGATCAACACCCCCCCCCCCCCTTAGAAAAATCCGGACTACGCCTATGATATGGCGCAATAATGATTAGTATTATCATAGTTATTATTATTATGCATTTACTACCGCTATGTATGTGTAATTTGCAAAAAAAGATTGATTTTGCTTCGCTGAACAAGAAAAGGATTTATTTACTTTTTTCGGATTCATGACGTGGTGGTCCCCCATCGCGATATTTCTATTCATGTGAACAGCAAGTCTCAACCAACATTATACTGGCTGCCTGTGCTTGGATATACATCTGGGGTGTGGCTCTCGATCTGTTGTGCAAAACCTTTGGTAAGATACTACTCACTTAGTTTTTAATTATAGACTCAATCAGCATTCGAAAACGTTGATAAACTGATACCCTTTTTAATGATTATCACTTCAATTCACTTCCAAAAACTTAAGATATCGAGAGAAATATTAATGATGCGATGTCTTTTTGTTATCAAATCAAACTAGACCTAGCATTTGAAATCTGACAACGATAGGTTACAGTGTTTAACCGTTAAGGTGAAAAGAGAACCTATAAATTAACTTTCATGATTCATTTTACAGGTCCATGCCCAAAAATTCTCCATTTTGTTCATTCAAATCATGTAATACTTGCTGATTTTAATCTATTTTTCACAGACAGTCTGGTACTATATGAGAAAATGTTTGCATATTGTATCAAAATATAGATGTCATTCATATTTGCGGTTCAGGTAGGTCCTTCGTATTTACCTAAATATATTTTTTCAAGTATACAGGATGTGGGGGAGAGACATTGTCACTATCCATTGGCATGTTTGTTTTCGTGATGTTGAGGGATTCGGCGAGTTTCTCATGCACGTGTTAAAAGACTAGACACGAGATATCTCGTCGTGAGGTCTATGGAAAATGCGTGTCAAAGCACAAACACGCAATCTTGAACAGGTTAACGTATATCCTTATAAAATGCACGAGCCCGTTTACCTCCATCTATTTTTTTTATTATTGTTGCTGAAACTTGAAGCCCAAGTTTAGTTTTGGGGAATTTTTTTGAAAGCTTTATGCCCAAACGTCATATTACACAAATAACGGATTTTGAATGTCTTTCTGATGAAATACGTATAACTCAGATAACCTAAAGACCTTAATAACCATTTGGATGCTGTAATGTAAAATATAGTCGAAAATCGAAAGACATTCAGAATCTGTTATTGGTGTAATATGACATTTGGGCATAAAGCTTTCAAATAAAAAAATCCTCAAAACTAAACTTGGGCTTTAAGAGCTGCTGATTGGATTTTAATAAAACTTTGCTCAAATATTTTCCAATGTATTGAGTAGAGTTCGGAGTTCAAAGGTTAAGCGCCTTGGTTGCTTTTCAATGGGTCGAGTATGTAGTAAGAGACAATAGTAATCTGATTAAATATGGGAATTGATAGGTCAGAGGCATCATACATGTCCAATTACCATGATAATTGAAGAACGGTTAATTGTGGGTCAATGTAACTTGGGTCAAGTATGTAGTATGAGGCACCAAAGAATTGATTAGATTTCGGAAGTTAAAGATCAATGATCAAAGGTCACGGGGCTTCACACATGTCTGATTTGGGCTCATTACCATGATTAATTATTATTGTCTAATCAGATATGTCACATTGATTGAATTCAAATCATTTCACTGATAACTATCAAACGTTACTATGTAAAGATTGTGTTCATGATCCGCACACCCCAAAGTGTGCTCAAGCCAGAAAAGGGGCGAAAATCATTCATAATACATGTATAAGCATCCATACTTATCTTCACATCTGTCAAAACCTTGTGGACGAAAAGTCAGTTAAGTGAAAATAATACGTATTTAAGCTTGATTTGAATATAACGACGCGTTTCTCAAATTAAATTTTAGGCTACCGTTACACTGTAGGCTGGTTGTCAGACGGTTACTTCTACCCCCATGCTGGTATCATTAAGTAAACACATATTCCCTGATAATCAAAGCTTGTACAAAGTCAGAAACAAACATGAGTAAAGCAGGACCAGTGCAAAATGGCCTCAGCAATGCAGAAATAGGTGAAAGCTACAGCCATTTTAGAAATCCAAAATATGCTACCCATGCAACTCGGCCCATCGTTTATGTTTTGAAAACTGGAGATTGTATGACCCCCAAATTTTGAACAACGTATCTTACCTATCCCTTTTCTACTGGTTAAAGAGAACACACAGTACTGGTTGATCCCGTTGATGAAAAAGCATTCATCAAAATTTCACATTTCATTGGTTTCCAGGTGAGAGTATATTACATTTGCATTATAATGTGGGACTAATTCAGTTCATATACAATAAAAAGTTGAGGGATTGGCAGTTTCAACAAGTAAAGTTTTCCATTGGAAGTTCCCATTCCAATGCTAAAGTGTGTACGTCAACACTTTACCAGTCCCACATATTGATTTCTGTGTTAGTACTTTGTCAGCAGTGGGGATTTGTGTAGCAGATTTGTCAAAAATGAAATGTTCTTTTGTTTCCAACTACTTTCTCCTTTACTATAGTGACATTTTCAGAATACCATCTGTTCACAGAAGGTTTGAAAGCAGCTGATATTAAAATGAGCACTCAACCAGTACTGTGCATTCTCTTTAAATCTGAATAAAACAGTAACCTCTGCAAATCAAGAACTCGGTCTTTAACCAGTAAGCACAAACTACAATCATACATGCATAAAGCTTTTCAAATGATATAAAAATGGGTGGGAGTGTGCATTGCGGAGGCATACCCATCGACTGCGTGTAGTCGAACTGCTTTAGTTGTTTTACTTTTGTATCCATGGCATAACTTTCATCGTTGAGCGCTGGTGATTTTCCCACACATTGACTGGCAAGCCTAATACGCACATTATCATTTTACTTTTTGTATGCAACGTAGCGTCTACTGTGTGAATACAGCATAATGCAAACATGTCTATTGTCCTCTTACGAAAAAGGTTGCCGTATAACCATTGTGTTTCGCTTGCGAAGTTATGAATTTCGCCATGTATGAACAACAAGATTTTTTCGACAATTTGAGTATGAATCCGTGCATGATAAGCCATGCGGCGATATATTTGGGGTTTTTCCCCGATACAAAAACGCAAATAAAAGAGCTCACCCATGCACACAAATAAGATATATAGGTACAATATTCCTTATTCAAGTGTTTCCACGCAATTTAAAAACAGCAAACAATTCTTTTCGATGCGTGTTTAACGTCGATCGGGCTGATAAGCAAGAGTGTTTGAGTTTTATGATTGATGATACGCTCAAGTGACCAAGTGTGCAAAAAACATTTAAGACAAGGACAATAACAAAAGAGAAATCGACTATTATTATTTTTCTACCACACTGTTAAACGGAAATAATTGGTCCGGAGCTGCTACATTAGACAAGTAGCAATAATATGGTTCTTCCTATGAATCGAAGTTCGATCGAGCTTTGACAATTGAACAAAAAACGGTAGTTTAGAGCCACGAAATCGGATGTCGAATTTATAGACCTTTTATTAGTGGAGAAGGTAGATGCTCGAATGATTACAAAAAACCATATGTACAGTTTTAATCAATCTTATATTTTCATCAGCTTGCTGTACAGTCAGAACTGGTATGTCACGCGCAATAACAAAGCGACGGATTTTTTGTGATAAAAAATTTCGGAGCAACTGTCATTACAAGGTGACACCAATTCATCGGTTTGAAGCATTAAAATGGACTCTAAACAATTTATTATGCCTTTCGATCTTATAGTACTGCGTCCTTACAGTATGACCAAATCATGAAAGCATGAACCGCTTTCATGGTCCAGCTCGCATGTCAAAGTATACCCTTCCGTTTTTCGTTTTCCTGATATGTAATGATGATTTGATGGCGCCGCTTCTTCAGCTTACTCTGCGGGCACACGCGTTCAGTGCAAAAAAACGATATTTGTTTAAGCGTTTGTCCAGCGTAGCAGTGGTGTCACGCTTGTAAGCCAGTGCGACAAAAAGTTTTTCATTTTAAATAAAGTTTAAAATAATTAAAGTAAGTAATTCCTATTGGAGGTTTTTAACTGAAAAGGGCATCTAGCAGCTCCCGACTATAGGCATGTGGTGCATTGAAACACTTTTAAACCCCTATCTTTGATTATGGCCCTGGACCCTAACACATCTATACTCCAAGAACGATCTTGTTGGTTGCATACTATAATGTTTATTACATGGACGGATTTGATTATTGTTCTTTCAGATGCACGTACGATAAAACAACAATATGAAGCAATCTGGCGTCTTGTGATCGTGATTTGGGGTGGCTTGGTGAGTTTGTACCAAGATATGACCTGTTTATTCTATCAACTTTCTGGCTTTCGCCCGCTAATTTGGACACTTCTGCACAGTTGTATAATTATAACTAATCCTAAATTTTTCAAAAGTATTTACCTTTGTTCTAACGTGCCCTTTGCCGTCGGGGGTGCGGGGGGGGGGGCAAGGGAGCACGGACGCATTACAAAGTGTAGCACCATTGCTGTGTAGGAATTTCAAAAGACCCGAAAGCAAGTAATTATTTCGATTCAGAAACAATATCTTAAAATTTCGAAGTATTCAAATCTGAAAAGATACGCCTTTCAGTGATGGGTGGTAGCACCGCATACAATGCCCCCCCCCCAACCGCTGGCTTCCTTTTCTCTCCCTACTTCTTCCCCTCCGTCCCAAGAAGCAAATGTTGATTTGTCATCAGAATATTAAGAAAAAAATAAAAACAACGCGCTCAAGTCATATGGAATGAAGTTGCAAAATTAACCCCTTATTATCAATTCCTTATTTCGTATACAGGTGGCACAGAGTGCATTGATCATTAGGTGGGGATGCACGAGTGTCATGTATTCTCGGGTTCTCCGTACAATGTATTTTTTTCTTTAAATTATGGTTTCAACAAATAAAGTGATGAGAAATACGTTAGGTCCCTGTTGCTTTTATCAGTCTTTTTTTAGAGAATAATTAAAATTGTGATTGAGGGATTTGTTTCCGCTCTACTTATCGATGACTAAATGTTTGTGGGAGGGGACATTGTAAAACTCAAACACAATGATAATTTTACAATTACCCACTTGAATCACATATAATATTCAAAATAACATTTGTAAACGACACATAAAACTTCATTGAAAATCATCGCAATATTATTTAAGACAAGCCACTTTCCATAGAAATAAAAACTGCTCTGGTGACGATAACAAACGTTTTGCGATTTTTCACTTTTGACTTGGTCCTTAATTCATACATCTTGCATATTCCATGAATCCATAATCATGGCAAATGAAGTATCAGTATAGCGAAAAACAGACAAACATTTTAACGATACCAATAGGTATTATACAACATATAATACCATAACACCAACATAGATACCGACACTCAAAATTGAATTGCTGAACTTTTTTGCGGAGTTTAAATCAAGAACCCTTAATCCGTCACTCATTGAGCTACTGCATTTTTTTTAATATCCCAGGAAATACCTTCGCCCTAGACTGCTACGGTTGTGACAGCCGCACAGATGCTGGTTGTGGTGATCCTTTCTCTAGTACTGGGACAACTTCGACCTGCAGCATTTTGGCCAACAATTATTGCTCGGTGAGTGTTCCCCCGGCAAGGCATCGCCACGCCTCTACTTCCTTATATTAAAACTGATCGAAAAAAGGTAAAGGAATGAATAAGATATTATGACCGTTCTTGGTAAGCATACAGTGTTTTATTTGTAGTATCTGGAAGGTGTTCTACAGTAAAGATGTTCCAAAGACTGGGAACCTCTTACATTTCCAGAGTATCCAGTTGCTTTTGAGGTGAAAAATTAGTCCTACCCTTGCAATTTACTGGGCAGTCTCCGTGTGCGCTGCATCGTTAAATGTAGTGTACAGTAAAACATTGTGCCCCGTCAATTTATAAAACGTCAAGCGTTGAAGTCTAATCTTTACGAACCTACTTTAATAAACCAATAAACACGCTAGAATAAACATTTTGGAAAGTTTGGTAAAAACAATGGATGGATAAATATTTCACATGAATAAACATCTGTGGTGTCGTTATTGAAACACAGTAGTCTCTGGGGGTAACGGGTACTTCAGCGAATTCAAAATAGTGCGGCCCGTGTTGTATTTGTATTGGGGTCAAAGATATACAGATATTTATCCTTACTTCATGTTGGAATTGGCTGCCGTGGAAGAAAACAAAGCATTTATGTAAATTAGTTTATTTATAAGTATTTCAGTGTGTATACAAATATACAAAAAATATATATATATTTGCCATGCTTAGTCTTCTCTCGTTTACCATCAAATTACCGACTGCTTTCAGTTGAAGACACATCAGCAGTACACTTAAAAGCTGGTCTATTATTATGGACCAAAAATCTGGAATAAGTTGTCCAAGGAGCTGCGCTCAGTTCAGCTTTCATGGTTTTGTCATTAGACCCTATAAGAGAGTCAGAGATACCAATAGCATGAAGGATGATGATGATGATGATGATGATGATGATGATGATTACTATTATTATTATTATTTTTTTATTACTACTACTACTACTACTACTACTATTACTACTATAGCTCAGATTGTTTTAAAGCGCATAGAAAAATTAATAAACGATGCCTATAATCAAATCGGTTTGCATGGCGTAAAATATCTAGTTATCTCAGGTTTTATATCGGTGTTAATGGGTAGTTTGACGATTTACAGTGGACAAATGCAGTTTTTGTTTGATTTTGTTCGCCTATATTGGGAAAATGATACTGCTGACTACTCTTTAAGTTAAATATGTTTAATTTCGGTTCATTAACATTATAAGTTGGATTTTTTTTATCGCATAAGCTAATACTAAAAAATTGGCAGACATTGAAAGCCCTCGAGGGATGAGGTTATTTATGTAGTATGAACTAAATGTTATTGTGTTGGAACAGGTAGATAGATACATGGATGAATGGATAAACTGATTCAGGGGCTGCAGTACCAGAGTGGGATTAGGGGACCCTGAATACCACCCATAAGGATTGTTACCCCCACCTCAAATAAAAGAAGAAAAAAAAAAAACCTTCGCAGTCCGACCTTAGCCAACGAGGTTGGAGGAAGTATTGTGATCATGCAGGTTTGTCTGCCTGTCTGTCTGTCTGTATATTGGTATGTTTATTGGTATATATTTGTATTTTTAGGGAGCTGCTTGCATGTAACGTCACAAAATTTAAACTTTGAACCTTCATAACTCCGTTATTCTTTGGTGGATTTTCGCCAAACATTCACTAATGTTTTTCTTATTATTCTGCTTTTATTGAAATCAACTTGACGTCAGGGTAAACCTTGCCCTTAACGGTCTCACAAGCACAGTTTTACATCCAGGACCATGAAAGTTTTGCACATGTTTAAAAAGGGCAAATTCTAAACCAAGTTCAATTTTCAAGGTCATAGGTCAGGTATCTACGTCAATGTCAAGCAGAAGACAAACAGGACAATAAGTCCCACGCTACTGCTCATATAGTATAAAGTATATTTTAGGGGTTCAACTCGTTCAGCCCCCACTTGTTTCAGGCAGTAGAGTATCTACTTGATTTATGCTAGTTAGGCAAAATATGATAAGCGCGTGTGTACGATTGTTTCATTCAGTCGATTGATCACCAAAATAAACAAAATTAGGATTGATAATTTGTGTTTGTAATCGATCAACAAAATTTCGAGTTTATCTAAAAAAAAAATGTGGAATCCATTTTTGGGGGAGGGGGGATTTCGGCCGTTTTTTTTTCAGGCTATGAATTAATCACAGTGGGGAATAATGGCCAAATCAGCAACTTAGTTGACATTTTCAAACATTATTTTCAAGGTCATTGCGTGGTGAGGAACGGAAATTGTAACTTTGTCCGAGGTGTTTCTTGCGCTCTCGGAACACAACTATAGTTTGTAGAATTAGTTTGGCAATTGTTGCCACTGGTTGCTGTCTATAGGTATAGTTTATTAGGTTGAGGTATATAGATACACGCATATCAATCGATTAACATTAAGGACAAATGCTGATTAGTTCATAAAGAGAGGGGGAAGACAGAAAAGTGCATCATTCCCTCCATGTAGTACCGTGTCTAGGGAATATGGCGGCCGTGGTAATAATGAAATAGCGCCACCAGCTCCCCTCCACATAAAAGACGTATTGATATACATGTGAGGGGGCAGAATTACGAAGCGGTAAATTGTCTTTGAAGTTGGAACTAAACACAACAAAAAAAGTAACTAACCCCTTTTTCAAAATACTATAACTTTAAAAAAGAACAGTGTTGAGCACAATAATTTGGCAAGGATGTTTCTGCACTAATTGACTAAATTCTGTGAGAAAATGTGATTGGTCCGTCAAGTCATGCATGAGTGAGCACATATTTAAAGGCAAAAAGTTCACTTTTTCAAAAGTTCACAAGGGTTCAGTTTTTGAGGGGTTTTTTGATTGCAGGATTTTTGACAAATTTCTGTTTTCTTGATTGAATGATTTAATCGCTATTTTATGTTGATCATCTATCGTTTGATCCTCTCATACCTCCTTTTGACACTTTTTGCATATTTTACGCTTCGGTGAGCGCAATTTCAAAATGTCCACCCCTTCTCGATTTTGAAATTGTAAAATCCATTAAATTTACTGCAAAAATTTAAATCCGAATTTTTCCAGTAAAATGTATCTTTACGTGTTGTACGGACATAAGAGGTTGTAGCCATGGCATGGTTGAGTGAGCACACTTTATAAATAAAGGTAGAAATGTCATTATTTACCATTATTTTGGCATAAGAGATGACTCATGTGACTTTTGAAAAGTGGCATTTTCATCTTTAATGCATGCTCATTCATGCATGACCCAACAGACTCATCACATTTTCACACAGAAGTTAGTCAATGAATGTAGGAACACTCTTGCCAAATTATTTTGCACAAACTTGTTTCGTTAAAAAGTTATGATATGTTGAAAAGGGGGGTAGTTACTTTTTTTGTTGTGTTTTATATATATAAACGCAATTTTTGTACATTTGATCAATAGTAAAATTAGCAAGGGAGCACAGCATTTGACTGATATATTTTTGCATCCAGAATATTGGTAAATTGTATTCACTAATAGTGAATCATTACACTTCATAAAATGAAATAGAATATTAGCAAACATTTTCATTTCATTCATTTCATTTATTTATTCCGCATATCATCAAGACAATAATTCACATGAAAATATAAACAAAAATAATGAATCAAAATACAATTGTGTAATAATTTGTAAAACAATACATTTTCACGATAAACATGGATCACCAATGTTTAGATAACAATTTATTATGACAGAAATACGAGGAGGCCTACTAAAAAAAAAAAATGTTTGTCGGATTTGTAGCCCCCCCCCCCCAAAAAAAAAATGATTTATATAGTCTAGTTTACTTATTTTAAATGTGGAATAAAGCGAAGTGTAAAAAGGACCATTCAGAAGACTCAAAAACACGATAACGAAAGGAAACAAGAATCAAGATTAGTGCATTAAACAAAAACAAAATCAAAAACAAACAAAACCACACACATACAATGAGTGATAAGACATACAATAAAATCACGTGGTAGTGATGGATCATCAATGCAAGATATTGAAAAAATATATTTGCAACATAAAACAAGGAGGAGGTACATCGATTAAGTTGGTCTTATTTTATAGATTGGGCAGACTATCTTCGTTATTTGTTTTTCGAGATAGCAAGCAACCAAAATTTAAGATTTTTTTCCGAACCTTTAACCTTGGCAACTTGCTTTCTCATACATTTTATCATATATTGGGGAGCTAAATTCAGCATAAAGTTGATTAAACTTATGTTATCAAGCAAGGCAACGGTAATTTGTAATTGTAATTGATCATTATTGTTTATATTATGTTATATTACTGTATTATTTTGCCATGCAGAAACAAAAAATGAAATGAAATGAAATACACTATTTTGCAATTTCATGATTATCGGAGTTTGAAATTACGAGAACGCGAATGAAAATATGCGAGGGAGTAGAGCGACCGAGCTTTAGAAAAAAATTCGAACTTTTATCCCCAGGATTTTTTTTTTATTGTTAATGCATTTTACCCTGTGGACGGAGAATTAAAGAGTGTATAAGGGACATATATTTTACTTCCTTTTCTCCCATTTCACTTTTTCGTTTTTTGCATCGCTTTAAAGGCAGGGCATCTCTTTTGCATGCCTAAAAATTAATATTGTGTAAATACAATGACATTTAGCAGAAAATGCCATCTGGGAACCATTAGCAAAATATAGGGGCTAGAAACTCAGTTTTAATGGAATCATAGTCACCGTTAAACTCTGATTTTAATTTTTCTCTCGTGAGACAAAAATTCCTAACACAGAACGTACTCTAAACGGCCATTGTTTTTCTTTCGCATTTTTCAAATTCTAAGTAATTACTGACCCCAAGATTTCACAGAGATATCCTTCATCAATAGCCTAAGGGCATGAGTTATTTTTCCTGGTCTGCGGGGATGATTGCAAAGGAGATACACTGCCTTTAAAGTGGCGCCTGGGACACGTGCCCCCAACTGCCCTCGTAGATACGCCACTAAATCTGCCAACCTACCCACTAAATCATGAATCTACCGTTATTCCCTTATATTTCAATTACCTACAGAAAATTGTCACGTCGGGAAGTTCACCGCGTGTCGAACGCGATTGTGCAACAATTTGCTTGGAAGGGTGTGGGCTCGGAAGATGTGTTTACTGCTGCGATGGTGACAATTGCAACTACGGAAATACCGTGACATCGAGCTTTATTGGAATGAGCGTAGCTGTCAGCCTGTCTCTCTTCACGATCTATCTGCTGTCCAAGTAGACAGCATCCGTCACCAGAGGAAGTGCATCCAGTTCGCTTGCAAGGTGGCAACAAACGGAGATGCATTAAAGCGGTGCGCAAATCTAACTAGAATGTATATATCGATCTGTAGCTTTGGCTGAATTTTGCAAATAAAATCTTGTGTTTTCCTATATGAGAAATGCAATTTTGTACATTTTAAAGTGATAAAATTGTAATCTTTACCCTATAACGACCTGAAATCTTTCCATACATTAGTAAATCGGTTTATCGGTGGATGCAATCTGGTTCAACAGTTTAGCCTTCCGGGTTCATTCATTCATTTCATTTCATTTGTTGTGTTCATTAGACGATTTGCCTATGTCCATTGCAAATTTTACAAAGGGTCAAAAATAAGTATATTACAGGCATTTAAAGCAAGGGCATTTCTATTGTTTGCCTGAAAGCTAAATTCTTTAAAGACCGGATAAAGGAGGAAATATCATTTCAGAATCTTTAGCTAACTATGGAATATAGAT